>JANPWX010000476.1:436476-454746 GCA_024734555.1 Trochalopteron elliotii | reverse complement strand
CCTCCCCTCCCCTCCCCTCTCACAAATGGCTTTGCTTTTGTGAACTCTGCCCCAGGTGTTCCAGTTGGGAACAACCTTGTCTGATGTTCACTTAATTATAAACTCTGTAGAGAAAAGGGAGATTGGCAGTGATTAAGCTGAGTTCCCAAACTGTTGTGAATGGCACAGAGGCCATAGAATAGACTCAGCTCTGTTTGGAAACAGATTATTCTTCAGAGTTCGCCTCGCTGTAATATTGCTTAAAAACACTGCTGACTTAATTATGACATAGTTAACATTCATCTAGTAATTAATGAGTGTTACAGTGTCTGCTCTGGGCTTGACAGGATTCCGACTGTGAGCTCATTTGATGCTGAATTTCACTGTACCATGTGCTGTGCTTGGCAAGTCATCAGTCTTATGTGACACTTAAAAATCTTTGACAACCCAACAATCTTTGCATAGGCCAAGGAAATTACAGGATGTCCCAGCACATGGGAACCAAACAAAAAGATTGGATCAGTTAATGTCCTCATAAAGGGCTATTAAGTTGTTTCAGTCTTCAGCTTCTCTGTAAAATATCAATTATCTCAGTGGTTGTAATGTAATCAAAGTAATTAAATTCCAAAGGTTTGCATGTAAAAACCAGAGCTTTGTAAATGGGAATCCAGCCTCAAGTATTTTAGTTGGTCTGTTTGTGTTTAAAAGTTTCTCCAGATGACTTTTTTTAATGGTATTGTAGTTAGAGAATTGCTAAAGGGCTTTGTGTGTTTGAGGTTTAGGGTGTGTTTCAAGCTCGGCTGCCCACAACACTTAAACAACCGAATAAGCAAAACCTGCTTTAGAGCCGAAACACAGGGATGGAGACACGTGTCCAGAGTCATGGGAAGCAGGGACAGCCTCTCCTCCATGTCTTAGGCCCTGGTTTCATCTGCTTAAGAGTCTTCAGCTGATGGATGATTGTAGCTTACCTTTACCTGAGTTCTGAACAGTGACAAGCTAGTGTCTCTAAAGCACTTCAGATGTGATACTTGAAAAATACTGTTCTTAGGTGTAGCATATTCAGGATCTTGCCTCCATTCATGTGTTTTACAAGAATAGGAAAAAGCTAGAGTGACTTATGACAAGAACATTTTCCCTGTTTCATGATGTAGGGAGAACTGCTCCTTCAGTAAGTTTAATTTTGGATTATTTCAGCAGAACTGCTCCCTCAGGTTTCAGCAGAACTGAATCAAACACTGTTCTGTTAGGCCAAAATTACTCTTCTGGCTATGATATTCTGAAATTATTGGTAACTTTGGGGTACATCATTTTCAAATGTCTTAAAAGGTTCCAGTTGAGAAAAGGTGCTAGCATCCACATCCAAAAAACCGACTTAAGAAGGATTGAGTAGCTGGATTTGAAGCATTTTGGGCCATAGATCAGGAAATGCAGTGACCTAATTGTGGCCCTCCAGTACCAGAAGAGGCCTAAAAGAAACATGGAGAGAGACTATTTACACGGGTCTGGAGTCACAAAGGGGAATGGCTTCACACTGACAGAGAGTAGGTTTAGATTAGATCTGAGGAAGAAATTCTTCCCTGTGAGGGTGGGGAGGCCCTGGCACAGGGTGCCCAGAGAAGCTGTGGCTGCCTCATACCTGGAAGTGTCGAAGGCCAGGATGGACAGGACTTGAAGCAGCCTGGTCTAGTGGAAGGTGTCCCTGCTCCTGGCAGGGAGTGGAATGAGATGATCTTTCAGGTCCCTTCCAAACCACCTTGTGATTCCCATTAAATCATCTGGAATTCGTGGAAGACAAAGTTGTTTTGAAAGCTGCACACCCAAAGCATGTGTGTCTTTGTGCTTCATGTAATCGACTTCCAGAGGTACATACTCACCTCAAGGAGTATTTGTTACTTGTTCAAAAAAGCAGTGAGGTGGGTTTTTTACACCACCTGGATTTATAAGCTGCTGGAACCCTGCATGAAGTCTAATGGAGAGTTCCTTCACTGGTCATAAGGTAGGGGGAAAAAAGGCAATTTCGCAAAACAGGATTATTATTACTTGCATGACAGCACCAGTGGGAGGTGTGCTGTTAGAGACAACAGCTAGGTGTGCACAGCTCCAAGGAATAGATGGAGAGGAGATCTGAACCATGAAGCTGTTCAGAGGACGCAGTGACTTGGGCTTTGTCAGAGTTGCTGGGGAAGCATTTAAATACCTTAACCTGTTTGCAGATAAATGTTGCTGCTTCTCTCAGGTCATTAAGAAAATGATAGATGCATGGCTCCATTTGGAGATGAAGTTTCCATAGAGAATGAGCTCATGGAGGCAAGGAGTTACAAAGAAAGCATTTTAATGTCAGAGCAGAGGGTTTGGGAGCTGGGGAAACAACAGTAAAACCCAGGAATGCCTATAACATTGCAACAGCCTTGGGGGATTTTTGGTCTTCAGATAAACTTAGTGAAGGGAGTTCGGTGTGAAGGCCTCCAGTGGGGTCACTGAAATTAGCACATGAGCTGCTTCTGCTTAAATAAACCCTGTACTGTGTCCCAGGAAGAGCTGTGGAAATGTGGTGCCTCCACAGCTTCTTTTTAAATGTAAAAAGTAGCTACTTGGTGTGTATAGTTACTTGGTCAAACTGATTAGAGGTTTCTGCAATTGGTTTGAAGGAGTATGTTCTCCATCTCTTGCTAGTTCATTAACAGCTTCTGCCAGTTCTGCCCCCTGCCCAAGTCCATGATAGAGCTTGTCCTGTGCCAGGAGCAGTTCCCTCCCTCGTGCAGTGGGCAGAGGGCTTGGTCTTGCTCCAGCCTACCAGGATGTGGTGTTTCCCCAGGTCTCAGGAGCAGCAGCTTTCCTTTTCCTCTGTCACTGAGCTGGGCTCCCTGTGTCTGGTCAATGCAACCACTGCTCTGCCCACTGACTTTTTTCTTCTCTGGACACACCAACTCAGGAACCTGAGAATAGAATCTGGAGGCTCCCAGGAATACAGTCTCTTGCCCAGTTTCGCTTCATTACCACAAATCTTCCCTCAGGTAGAGATAGTTGGTGCAGGAACCATTTAGCAGTAGTTCTTCAGAAGGAAGTGACTTGCTGAAATGCATTTCAAATTAAGTACTCCAAAACCAGACAAACCACCATGCTCTAACCCCGTGTGAATGCCATGAAAACCAGAGGTTCCCTATCTCATGGGGCTGCCCTGTCCCTTTGGAGAGCAGTGCCACTGGTGTGCAGTGTCACTGGTGTCACAGGTGTGACAAACAGGGTGTGACAGCTGAGGTCTGTGTGTGGCACTTCCTATAGTGACCCTCTAACACTCTCTCTCCCACTGCAGGTGCATTACTGTTAGGAGGGATCCTCTATTCCTGGCAGTTCCCTCACTTCAATGCCCTGAGCTGGGGTCTGCGGGAAGATTACTCCCGAGGAGGATACTGTATGATGTCTGTCACTCACCCAGGGCTGTGCAGGCGGGTGGCTCTGCGTCACTGCTTGGCCTTAATTGGACTCTCGATGGTGGCTCCTGTCCTCAACATCACCACATGGACTTTCCCCATCATTTCGCTCCCTATCAACCTCTACATCTCCTACCTCGGCTTTCGGTTCTACAGGGATGCCGACCGCAGCAGCTCCAGGAAGCTCTTCTTCTGCAGTCTGTGGCACTTGCCAATGCTGCTGCTTGTCATGTTCACCTGCAAGAAATCGGTTCTGGACAAGGAAGACAAAGGCGATCCACCTGGGGGAAGTCATGAGACCGCTATGGAAATTAGATTGCCTTAAATGTCAATACCTGTCATCCTCGTGACACATCAGGTAGTATATTTTAGTAATTGCAAGGGGAAATCCTGTGGTAATCTGTTTGAAGAGGAATCATTTGTGCCTAGCAACCACTTCATGTGATAATTTTCTATTTTCTTTTGAAAGGGAATAGTCAGGAGAGCTTAAAGCATTCAGGGCCTGATGCCCCTTAACTCATCACAGGTTGATTTAGCCTGTGCCAGAAGCACATCACTTTGAGATGGCCTTCCTAAGTCCCTGTGGTTCATGGTCTCTGTCCTCAGGGTAGTTGAGGTAGTTAAAGTTAGGAAGTCACATGTGCACACATGCCGCCATCAGCAATGGCAGCTTTGGTGAAGCCATCAGGAGGTGACCATGAATGATTTCTCACCCTTCTCCCCAAGCACCTTTTTCTTTAATTTAATCTTTGAGGCACATGAGAGGGTGAACTCTTCTTGTCTGAATCTGGTGTAATACCAGTGCAGGGATGGCACAAAGCCCTCAGTTTTGGGGGCTTCTTTCAATCAGCTGCTCTTTCCAAGGTTCCCATTCACCTCAGTAGATTTTTAGCTCTCATACCTGGCACAGTGCTAAAGGAGTGAAGAAAATTGTCTTCTAGCACAACACACACGAGCATTTAAACAGCTCTCCTACAGCATATCCCTTGGACACACTGAGCCATTCTACTGTATTTCCATCACAGGGAACTTTGACTCCCATGTGGTTTTATGGCAGTAGTGTTTGAGCCCTGTGTGTCAGATCTTCAGCTGGTAAAAATTACCATTACTGTTTATGGCAGAGAGGCTGTGAATTGTGGAGGATGTGAGAAACATATCCCAGAGCTAGGTGGTTGTAAGGCTTTTCAATGTTAATGTGTCTTATGCCCGCCCATTGAGTCTCGGCCTCCTCAGACAAGCTCTGGACTGGCATCAAGACTTGAGCTGTGTTTAATGTCACAGTGTGGGTGGTGGCTCAGAAAGACTTCACTTTGGGGGTGATTAATAGGTAAGGAAACATATTTTACAGAAAAAGGGTTGGGAATTTTGATCTAACAGAATGTTCACTTGCTGATGCAGCCAGTGTCTCTCCAAAGCAATTATTGTGGATGGTCTCCTGAGAAAAGTGCATTATCCCTGTTAAATGATATGCTGAAGAACATTTCTGGTCACAGTTTAACATGCTTGTGACCCTGCTGCTCAGCTGTGGCTCACCCTCAGCTTGCCTGGAGCTGTCTGTGACCTCCTGGTGTGTTCCCAAACACAGCAGGATCAGGGGCAGACAGAGACAGCGATGGTTTATTGTGGTAGTGCCTGTTATGACTTGATGTGTTTTCATGCCAAAATTTCTTTCCCATGTGGAGAGGGACTGGGCAGCAGGATGAGCACTGATCCAAAGATACAGCAATACCTGAAAAGGAAGACACTGTCTCGAGCTTGATCTCACATAAAGCCCCTCAGGAAATGTCACAAATCTGCCACCACAAGTGTATCACACTGACATAAAACCTTCCCTGGCTGCTCTCATGATCCAAGCCTGGCTCCTGGTCTGTTATGCTGGTGTAAATCAGGAGTGACATGGCTTCACCTCTGTTTTCTGGCAGAGGTGCTTGCAGGAGCAGGGCTGCCTGTTTCCGTGGCTCTTAAATAACTGCCTGTAAGGTTTGGTGACTTGAGTGATTGCAGGTGACAAGATGGAGCTCTCTCACTGTCCGACAGACTCCACTGTGCTCAAGTTACTGTGGGTGACACCTCATGGAATTGTATGGAAACTCTGCAACTCCTGAATTTGTTTTAAAAATGCATCTAGTCTTCTCTGCAATAAAATGCATACTGTCCAAAAAGAGATGAATGCTCCAAATCTGTTTGAAACTACTCACTTCTTGTTGAAACTCTGGTCAGATTCAGTTAATTGCAAAGGTATTTGGTAGTTTTGGGGCACTTCTCACAGCAACAATGTTCTTGACCACTGCAAGAGTAAGGACAGCTTGTGAAATACTGATCTTTTGTGCAAGCAGCACACTGAAAATAAATCACGTGAGTGGAAAGGGTTTGTGCAAAACCAAAGAGTTTGGTCAATATTTAGGTGGGAGACGAACCTGAAAAGAGCAGATGGCTCACAAAAAACCACAGATTTTCATCCCAGAGGCACAGAGTGCTGAGGCAGGAGGGTTGTGGGTTCCTCCTAAGTCATTATAGAGCCAGGCTTTAGATGGCCTGCAATTCCCGGGTGCTGCTGAGGAATTCCATTCTGATTAAAGGTCTCAAGGACATGCCTGTGGATGTGTTGTGAAGAGAGTCATCTTCATTTCTTGGGCCAAAATGTGTATCATTCACAGGGTTTAGGGCTTTAGCTTTGTAATCATCACTGAATGTCTGCAAAATGCAGGTCATTGGGTTGCACCAGCATCTCCACACCCAGTGGGTCTGGCCTTGAGGGAGAGCATGGCTTTAGAATCAGTGCATCTGGGATTTAAATATAAGACTATGCCTTATTTAAATTTCTTATTTAAAAAGAAACACTTTCTTTACCTAGAAAGCGGTCTCAGCTCTGCTGCACATTGGGCATGTGTCAGGTGTGGATGAAACTATATGCTGCCATTTGTCTGTCTTTAGGAAGTTTTGGTGTTGCATGTGCTTTGCAAATAGACACCTTGCCAAACTGAAGATTTAGCAGGAGACCGATATTGCAGTAGGTGTTCTCAGGTCTCTTTTCCAATATTGCTGGTGTCACTATGGAAAATGAAAATTCCTGGACTGTGTGCCATCACCCAAGGATGTCTGATCCCTGTGACCCTCCAGGGAGGACTAATGCCAGCCACCCCACCCTGCCCCCCTTCAGCACTGCTGATACTGCTGCCCAAATTCTGCACGGGAAGAGGCATGAGGTGAGGTGTATGAGGTGGCTTGCTGGGATGGCTTTGCACAGGAGATAAACCTGGACTTTCTGCATCTCTATGCTGGGGTGTGCAAACATCAGGCTTTGAGGGCTCCTTGAACCTGGAACAGCAGTTCCTGCATCCTGTTTTTCATGTGGTAGTGAAAAAAATAGTTGTGTGCTGTGTCCCTCCTAGCCCTGGGTCTGCTGGTAGCTGAGAAGGTCCCATCTTGGTGTTGCTGTCACAGGAGGCAGCTCTGCACCACCACAAGCCTGCACTGAAGCTCATGGAGGAATCTGAACCAGTGACTTAAGAGGATGAAGCTGGGTTTTGTCTATTTGGACTTTAAATCTTTTATGTGGTTTTGTGGATAAAACAGTAGCCCTGAGACTCAGGAGGTCTTCATTCTTTCCAGATCTCTGTAGAAGAAATGCACTCCAGCTGTAAAACAGGGATGGAGGTACCTCTTGCTGGAGGAGGAACAGCTCATGTCTCTGTCATCCCATTGTTCTGAACAGCCCTGCAAGGTGAATGGTGGGTAAGGCTTTGAGGAGTTGCAGGCAGGCTGGGTCCCTTCCTCTCTCCCTTGCCCTGACATTTCAGCAGGTCACGGAGCACAGCACTGGCCTGGCAGGGTGGTGTGGGGAGCTGAGCTATGTGACTGAGAGTTGCCCTGAGCTCTCAGGTTCACAAGGAGCCCCAGGCCTTGTGTGAGCTGTGTGTGGTACCCCAGCAGAGCAGGCATCCTGGTACCCCTGCCAGAGAGGCATCTCAGCACAGCAGGCATCCCAGCATGGTAGGCAGTTGGTGGAACAAAATGCTCTGCTCTTTGTTCCAGCATGAGTGAAGAAACCCAATCCCTGTGCTCACAGCACTTCCCTTCTCATTTCCCCCACTGGGCTTTTTTTCCCTCCCTTCCGGTATCAATCTCCGATATAATCTGCCCCAGCAGAGTCACACATTAACACTCTCCTGGTTCCAGCAGCATTTCCGACTCAGCCAAGCCACAGCATTTCAAGGCTTACACAGGACATCCTTTTCAGTTCTGACAGTCCCAGGAGAGTAGGAATGGAAACAGTGATACTGTTAGAAATCATTATCATTACAGATATAAAGCATGTCGTGGTTGCTCTGCAGAGGTGATTAGATATTCCCTCTTCCTTGGAAATGCAGGGTGTCTACAGAACACTTTGCTATTAAAACAGAGATATCAGCACTGTTTCCTACAAGCAGCTCTGCTGGAGGTGGTAATGGTCCATTGCTGTCCGTCCCCAATGGCATTTTGAGTCATGGAATTTCTTAACCAGGCAAAGAGCCAGTCCTAGTGAGGGCTCAATGGGATGCAGGATGCCACTTGTGCTGCGCATGGGACCTTGAGTCAGTTACTTGCCTCTTGGTGCTGCAATTCCTTCCCATCATGGCAAGGTCAGTGCTGCAGGGCAGGGCTTGTCCCCCAGGAGTATGTGTCCAGCACTTGGCCTCACCCAGGGTAAGTCAGAGTCTGCTTCTAATGTTCATCATCTCCCAAACAGCATGGGGTTAGTTTGGAGTCAAAGGTCACTGTGTTGTGAGTTCAGAAGTGTCATCAGTGACGACCCTCCTCCCTGAGATTCCTCAGACTGTGCCCTTCTGGGTGATTCCTTCAATGTGTTTTAATCCCCTCTAAAATAAAAGTACTACAGGCTTCTACAGCTCCAACAGGAGGTTTAGTGAGCTTTAGAGCTGCCCTCTGAACTCTTCTGTTCACAGAAACCCAGTATAGCTGGGGTTGGAAGGGACCTCTGGAGATCATCTCATCCAGTACCCTGCCAAGGCAAGGTCACCCAGAGCAGGTGACACAGAAACGTGTCCAGGTAGAATTGGAATGTCTCCAGAAAGGGAGACTCCACACCCTCCCTGGGAGTTCCAGTGCTCTGCCACCCTCAGTGGAAGTAAATTCTTTAGTTTATGGCCACTGCTCCTTGTGCTGTCACTAGGCTCCACTTGAAGAGTCTGGCACCATTGTCCGTCACCCTCTGCTTTTCTGCTTCCAGACTTCACCTGTTTGCGCTGGAGATTTTACTGCCTGGGTCAGCACCTTGGGCTACTTTCCAGTATTTCAAAAAAGTACAGTTCATCTGTTTCACAGAACAGGGTTGGCAAAACAAGATGTTTTCCCACAATGTGGAGATGTTTCCCTACCATTCCTAACCAGTTCTGGCACCCCCAGGCCTTGGAACGAGAACTGACGATTAGGGAGCGGGCTCAGGCTGGCGCATTAAACCGTTCTGGGATGGGTGTTCCTCCCAGTGCCTGAAAGATCGTGGCTCCCAAATGCTTGTTTGAGTACCCTTCCTAAGAGGTGCTTTGCATGTGGTGGGCATGGACGGTACTGGGGATCTGGTGAGGAGTTGCTGCTATGGCTCATGTGCTTTGGGAAAGCACAAGGACTCAGAAAAGGTGCTAGAAAGGAGGGTGCCCGACCCTCACCACTAGTGCTGGAACAGCTCTAAATTCATGCCTTTATTCACATTTTTGTAGGACAACTTACTCAGTCTTGCCCACTGAGGGAGTGAGGTACCCAAAGGGAGGTTTCCATGTGTCTCCAAAGTGTGGACAGCCCCCAGAACTAACCAGCTGTTTGGCAGTTGAGATTTTTCCCCTGGTTTTGCTGTCCCAGATGCAATCCCATGGTCCTTTCTGCCCCCTGCTCCCCTTTTTAACACTTTCTCTTGTATTTACAAATTCCTTTTCATACATTTTTTTCATGGAATGTATGCTGTAACACAAATTACCTGTTCCCCTCAAAACTGTGGTGGTAGCCAGACTCTCTGTTCTTCAGCGGAAACACAGATTTTGGGAGATTGCCCTGGATTTTCTGGTTGGAAACAGCAGGGATCTGATCTCCCAGACTGACCAGACTGTCCCTAACTGGGATGACTGGGGATAGCTTGACATCCTGCCTATCTTCCTCACCCATAAAGCAAGTAGGGAGAAGAGGGAAAGAGTCATGCCTTTGGGTAGGGTGCACAGAGACCAGACCGTGCTGCCAGGGGATCTCCCAGCCTGGCAGGACGGGCTCCAGCACTGAACTTCTTCTGGTGCAGGATTGGACACACGGCACTCAAAGCTCATTTGCAAAGAAGTGTCTGGCTCAGAGACCCATCTTTTGGTTTTTTAATGGTGCAGAAAAATTTTTGCTGCTGAGAAAGGCTGAAAGGTATTTGGGATTTTTTTTTCCCCATGGAGAGGAGACACTGTATCAAATTAAAGTTGAAACAGACATGCAAAGAAAGTAATTAAGGCATTTCCGCAGTGCTTCCAGGAGAGCTGCTGGGCTGCCTCCAGACTGGGGAAAGGAACGGGCTGAGTTTATCAGCTGAATTCCAGGGTTTGGATGGATATTTGTGCTGCAGAGCTGCCAAGGCCATCCGTGCACTGAACCAGTCCCAGCAGCACCAAAGGGAAATTCAGGCATGCCAGCAAGGAGGCAGGATAGCTGGGGCCACATAGTCACCCAGCAGCAGAGAGGAATATTATTTAGGTCTCTTCTCTCTCATCTGATTTCTCTGGCCTGATTGCTACATTGCACTTGGCTTTCAAAGGGAGCAAGGACTGGCAGGAGCTGTCAATATGTTGGGAGTGAGGCTTATTAACCCTTCTCATTTCAAAAATGAGCATTGGGAACAATGTAGTGGAAATGCCTGCAGGCAGATGTTCCCATGCCATCTCTTTCCTGTGCTACTCAGAGCTCTGTACAGGGTGCAGGTCAGTTCTACACCCTGTGGGACCCCATGGACCGTGGGACACGCAGTGCCTCTCGGGCTGCCAATTGATGATAAATGCTTCTGCTTTAGGGTGGGAGGGTGTCTGTCGTCTCTGGTGTAACTGCTGCCTGGCAGGTCTGGTCCCCAGGCGTCACCCAGCACTATGTCCCACTCTCCTGCCGGGAGCTTCCTGCAGGGATTGCTCCATGGGCTTGTTTGGGAGATGCCCGTGGGTGAAGTGAGGAGCCACCAGACTGGAAGAAGTTCAGCTGAACGAGGTACCTACAGACCTGAGCCTTGGTGGTGTCTGTCTCTGGAGCTGTGACCATGCCAGAGGGGCCGTCAAACCACACAGCTCAGAGAGCTCTGGAGACGGTCCAGCACCACCCGCCGCTTGTGTGCCTTCCGTACCGTGGGGACTGCCGGAAGGCTGCGCTGGACAGGCGGCCAGGGGGGCAGGGATTGCAGACGGCCAGAGGGACAGGGATTGCAGACGGTCAGACGGACATGGATTACAGANGGGACATGAATTGCAGACGGCCAGGGGGACAGGGATTGCAGACGGCCAGAGGGACGTGGATTACAGACGGCTAGAAGGACATGAATTGCAGACGGCCAGGGGGACAGGGATTGCAGACGGACAGAGGGGCATGGATTACAGGCGGCCAGGGGGACATGGATTACAGACGGCCAGGGGCACAGGGATTGCTCCGCGCGGCTGCCGGGATCTGCGGGCCGAGTCTCGCTTGGCTGCGGTGGCGGGAACTCCCTCTGTTGTCTTCTCCCGAAGTTGCATCCCTTCATCCAGCGGTGTCCCTGGCTCTGGTAATAAATAGCACCTCCCGTAATGTCTGTAGCCCTCACTAAACCACAAACCAGACTGATTATTGCTGCCTTTGTAGCCTTTGCAGAGCTGATTTTATTTATAATTGCGCCCCGCTGATCTATTCATAATGATTTTCCCGGCTGCATCCCCTGCAGTCCAGTGCTGCAAAGACACATTTTCGTAGCAGCCGTTGTTAGTTTTAATCACTTGTTATTTGGATGATATATTAATAGCAGTATTTCTGTGAAGCTTTGGGAGTGTTTTCTTTTTCAAAACATTTACAATAAAAGCTAAGTGTTAGCCCTAATAACACGTGTTTCCTTTGGCTACCTCTTCCAGCAATGAATCCAATTAACTGAGTGCTGAGTGGAAAGCCCATCTCACCTGGTCCTGTCCCACCTCCTCCCCAGAGCCTCTCCTGAACCTCTGATTAAAAGGTGTTTGTGACTCCAGTGGGAATAAGGGTGCTTGAAAGGCACTGTGTCATTGGAGGGGTGTGAGCTTGTAATTGCCCGTGTATAGACTGTAGGAGGCTGTAATAGTCCCAACTATATTTTGCAGATGTTCATTTGTGTCTTGCATTCTCCTAAACCCCAAATAACCCATCACACCTTATTTCCCAGTGAGGAAGGATGATGAGGCTGGGTGGTTTGATGCTCTTGGAATGAGAAAGCACTAGTGAAAACAGAAATAAAACCAGAGCTGTTGCCTCCTGAGCATCCTGAGCCTGTGGGTGGGGAGGAGTGGAGTGATGCTCTTTACTTTAGCCATTTATGGGGGACCCCCCCTCCCCTCGCCCCAGCAAAACCTGTCTTTGCTGGAAGTGGTTTAAATGGAACACTTAACTCACTGGGGCTGGTGCCTTTAATTTCATTCAGAAGGCGACTGTGAATGTCTGAATGGACTCCTCACCCACTTCAAAAGGCCGTGGCAGCGTGTCCACTGTGGTGCAGGTCATTCATGAACACTACAGGAGATGTAAAAACATCTGCTAGGTCCATGCCTGCTCCTTTCAGTACAGTTACTCCCCTTGCTAATAATTGTCTGTGTTCTGTCATCTAGAAAGGGACCTTGTGTTCCTCCCAGGTATTCTAATGCTAATTTGTTTAGTTAAAAAGAAGAGGCTAAACAGATGTGAACCATTTGGTTAGGTTGTAGTTCATTTGTTAGGAAGTGCAAAGGATTCTTGGCAGGATATTAAATATTACCTTGGCTGATCACAAACACTTCATATTTCACGAGAGGAAGGGAGGTAGGGCTGCACTCCATAAATCATCCTTTTCAAAGAGACAGAAAAAGGCAAACATTTGATAAATCTGTGTCATTATACTTAGAGATCAAAGGGGGTTTTACATATGTATTTATGCAACTGGCAACCTAGGAGACAATAATAACAAACATAGATCTCTGACAGCTTTACAAAAATAAAAATTAGCCGGTTCTAATCTGTAATTATCTGGGAACTGCACGAGGTAGGAGGTTGCTCACACTAGAGCTTTGCTGAGACAGTGAGCAAATGTTGTCATTCATAAATACATTAGGAAGTTCCATGGGCAAGAGATTGCCAAAGCCACTGGGTGGTAGCAGGGTATGGCCACTGCATCTGCAGCCCTAGTTTTATCCATGGAGTCAAATTAGGCAGGCATGGAGTTACCAGAGCCAGAGGTCACCAGGGAAAGCAGCATTTCCCTATGTGCCTAGATGAAAATCATTCCTTTATGATGAAAATACAGAATGATGAAAATATAGAATGATGGAAATATGTAGTGATGAAAATCATTCCTTGATGATTTTCCAGCAAATTATCTACAAAGAATCTACCTGAAGAATCCCTGAAGGCAGGAAAATTTCCATCTGTGAGCTCTCTCCTGCTTGCCAATGAGATACAGCTCAGTGTCTGGTACCTTCCATAGCCCCACCTGGATGAGCTCTCTCCCTATTCCCAATGGCTCGTCCACTCTATGTTATTGCTCAATAAGTACAAGACTGGAGCCAGAGGCTCAGGTAAATCAGGGAAAAAGCCTGAGAAGACCCCAGAAGGGTTTTGCAAGCAGCAGAAGTAAGAGGAAGACTAATGGGGACTGCAGTGGTTATTGCTTTAATCCAGGGCAGAATTCAATCCAGGGCAGAGGAATTGAAACTTCTCCAAAGCAGCAAGGGCCATTGCATCACCCAAAAGAAGGAGAAATCCAGTTGCATTAAAAAAATTTCATGGACAAAGCAATGCAGCCACAGAAATTAGAGACGGGGAAGTAGTATTATGTCATCTCTCCTTTACTTCTGGCCAGTTACCGGGCTGAATTCCTATTCTCTTGTGCTGGTTTAAAATGACTTCAGCAACTTGGTTTCTGCTCATTCCCTTGGGAAACTTCCACAGTCTATAGATTTCACTGGTAGGAAACTCTTCTTGACAGTCAGACCATATTTTCCTTTACTCAATTCCATCACATCACTCCTACTTATGCCTCCTTGGAGCACCCTAAACGCTCTTCTCCATTGAAGTCAGTGCAGTTATGCGAGCAGTAAATTTGGCTCTTGGCACTTGGAGAAATAGATATTAAAACCCCAGGGATGAATTAGGCAGCAAGGGGAGGGAAGGCAGTGGGGGAAAGGAAATGGTTTCAGGTTAAGAGAAACAAAATCTCCTCTTACATCTGTATAGCAGTGCTGCCCATGGCCCTGGTGGGAGCATGGCCAGGACTATGCAGTGGGACACTGTGAGAGGCAGTGATGTCCCTGGGGTCTCCCTAGGATGCTCCTGGGATGTCCCTGGTCAGTGATGGGGTTACAAAGCCACAGCTGAGGGCTCTAAGGCATTATGTGGCACTTGGACTTGGGTGCACAGGGGCTGCGTAAAGTCATGGGCATTTGCCTTGCCAGTGGCTGAGTTGTTTTGAGTCCCAGTGATGGTACCCACAGTCACCCCATGGCCTGTCCCCCCCAGGTGGGATGGCCACTGCCTGCTGGTCCAGCAATCCTGATCCAAGAACACTCACTGCAAGCTGCACCTCTACGAGTTAAAGCTGAGTTTTTCAGGACAAAATCCCAAATGTTCTCATGCCTTTCCCCCAGCTCTTACCTCACTATTGTGACATTAGGACAAGACTAGCAGATGTGTGCAGTGGTGGAGAGATAGCTGTTGTCAGACACACAGGATTTATCTGTCAGTGATCCTCAGCTCCTGTATTCTCTGGAGCAGCACAGGGTGCACTTGCACAGGATGTGTGGCAGAGGGGTGGAGAGGAGGCAGCAGTAAGGATTTCCTAGGGTGGGAAAAAGTGAATAAAGAAGTGCAGGACTTCTCTTCCTAGAACCTTGCAAGGGGGAGAGGGCTGAGAAGGTTCTGTGGCTGAGGAACATCTCAGAGTATTGCAGTAAGAACAAACTCCCATTACAGATACATATGGGTGGACAAGGAATGTAGAAGTTTCACACCAAAGCCCTGCACCTCAGTGTTCTGGGTGCTGTATGTTCCCAAAAAGGGGGTGGTGTTGGCTGGTCACCTCCTCTCTGGCCAGGTCACTCTGCAGCAGAGCACTCCAGGGTTACACGCTCTAATGCCTCATCTTCCCATGATCATGCACTTGATTTAGCATCATGAAATGGTGAATTACTTTTCTCAAAACAGAACTTTAACCATATCAGGAAAACTGGAGCCTGTTTGGATTGGGACCAAAAGCACACTGACTTGATTGTGGGTACCTGCTCCTATTTATCACCCCATTGGGGCTTATTCCTGCAGACCTCTGAAGAGCTGTGTGTGAAGCCTTCATCTTTCAGAAGAAGGAGCATTCCAGAGCATTTCAGAAATGGCCTCTTCAGTGTCAGAAAAATAACATTTGCTAAAAGGACCTACAGATTTTCTGACTGGGAAGAGATAAAGCAACAAGGTGAAACTCAGCATCCAGACAGGACAGGAGAAACACTAGAAACTGCTGCTTTGTGTCAAGACTCCAAGAAAATGTTGGAAAGCACATGGCTGCATCTGTAGGACACTTGCCCTGGGAAGAGTCACCCAGGGTAGATGTTGGTAAGGGGAGCCAACAGACCTCACCCTTCCTCTTGCCTCACTGTGGATTTGATCATAAAATCACAGAACAGTTTGTATTGGAAAGGACATTAAAGACCATCACATTCCACCCCCCTGCCATGGGCAGGGACACCTTCCATCAGACCAGATTGCTCCAAGCCCCATTCAACCTTGAACACTTCCAAGACTGGGACACCCACAGCTTCTCTGGGCAGCCATCATCTTGGCTTAAAGACCTGCTGGGTTCTCTGCTTTCTGCCCTAGTTTAACAAGTCCATTTTGCACTCTCGAGGGCCATCTCAGCAGTGCTCGACTAAGTCCTACCATGCCCCCTTGTCAGGAGCTGCACCTTCCCAGTGCCACCTGTCTAATCAATAATCATCAAGAAACAGGATATAGAGAATGTACTGAGGCAGTTCGATTAGTTATTGTTTAACCAGCCAGCAAGACAACCACTGCTCTGATTCTAGGGCATGGAGAAAACCCAGCTGTACATTTCTGGTTGTGCCCATTCCTTTCCAACTCTGTTTCTTCAAAATTTCTCTTGCCTTATGCCCCCATCCGTGGCCACAACACACATGCTTCTGCCACAACTGCTGCCTGGGGCATGTTAAGCAAATTCCAAGAGCAAATGTTGAGCCCAGTTGCTCTTGAGATAGCAGCAGGAATGGAGGCTACCTGTGCTCTGCCAAGCAGCAGTGTGGGCTCCTGCTGCAGCCAGTGGGTCAGTCTGGAGGATGGAGCCACAACTGGTTCCCAATCCAGTGGTCGAGACCTCTCTTGCCCACACTGCATCTTCCAGGGAGAGCCCAGCCCTCCTCCTGATGTACCTCTGCATGGATGCTGTTTCTGATTGCTTACCCATTTGCCTTTCCTAGGAGGAAAACTCCTGACATCCAACAGTTGAAGACAGAATTCCAGTAAAACCTATCTTGAGGCTATTTTTTTAAAAAAAGCCAATCTAACTTTTACAAGCTACAGCTGACAAATATTAAAGGCTTAAACCAAACTTTCTGTGACATTTTGTTGATATTATCCTGGCTGGTGCTGGTGGATGTAAGGAACAAGGAGAATTATTCTATCTGAAAGGTTTCCCTGTTAGCTCATGGATGTAGGAATGTGCAGTGGAGCAACGCATGTGTGATGTGAAGTAGCAGATTTTCTGTTAGGAATTGTAGAAAACACCAAGTGCAAAGGTGAGTAAATGTGGGTGCAGGAGAGGCACAGGTGGAATGATTGCTGCCCACAGCTGTGATTCATGCATTGCTGGGAACAGTCCTCTTTAATTCTCTTCACAATTACCCATCTAGGCCAGCTGGCAGAGCTTTGCCAGAACACAGAGGGAAACTGGAAAGCAATTCCTCGTGCCACAGCTTGGCACCTCCATCTCTGCTTGTTTTGGGATCACCCTTCACACCACAGGGCCCAGCAGTGCCACCTATTTTATCTCACAGCAAAGAAACATTGGAATTGTTTGCTGTTGATTCTGTAGCTGAAGTACAAAAGTTCTCCTTGTGTCATCCCAAAATCTGCTTTGCAAATACCTGGTCATGGGGAGAATGGGGATGAGTGACACTGGTACTGATGGATTTATGGGTGGCCCAAGCTCTTTGTTAACCCACTGTGAAGCTTTTAGAGAAGTCACACACCTCTCTGGGTTTTATTTCCCCTCTTCAGTCTGCTTGGTTTAATTAGTTTGTAAACTCCGGTTTGTAGTTTCAGATTATTTTACAAGATACTCTCACCACATCCAGTGTGTGTGTTCACTTTTGCCTAACAGTTCAGGAATTGATGTACAGTTGATATGTGAATAAGTCAGGACAATGCTGTTGCTTCTGACACACAAAATTAAGGCTCTTCATGGTGAAAAGATTCTCTTCTTGTTTGGGGGAAAATTTAAAAATAAAATAGAGGTTTCAACAAAACCTTACTTCCTCTCAAAGCAAAAGTGCTCTGAAAGCAGCAAATTCTGTACAAGTGTTTATGCATCTTTTAATAAAAACATGATAGAAAAGCTGCACAAATGCATTGGAGCTGTAAGTTATGTGATTGCTGGGAGAATACTGGCTAAAACACTTCCATGGAATGTGCAAAATCCCCACCCCTGGAGAGTGCTGGCGTGATCTGATCCTGGAAAGGAGGGTCCCGCCATTAATGGTATTGAGGGAAGGATCTCCTCAGACAGATGTTCTTAGTTTGCCTTTCAGGACCAGTTCTGCTGGGTTCAGCTTCTGTGGGTTACTCCCATAATGTGGACTGTGGCAAATAACCTCACCAGGGATTTCAGAAAATACAGTGCGACAGTAGGTGCAGCTAATTAAAAATCCAACTCATCAAAAGAACAAGGAAATCATAATATCATAGAATAGTTTTGGTTGGAAGGGACCATTAAAGGTCATATGGTCCAGCCCCCTGCCATAGGTGGGGACGCCTTCCACTAGACCAGGTTGCTCCAAGCCCCATCCACCCTGGCCTTGAATGTTTCCAAGGATGGGCCATCCACAGCTTTTCTCGGCAACCTCAGACAGTTTTCCATCACCCTCATTGTAAAACAATTCTCCCTAATATCTAATCTAACCCTGCTCTTTGTCAGTTTAAAACCATTATCCCTTGCCTGTGTTAAAAGGTTTAGGGTTTCTTTCTTAAGTCTGGGGTTTTTTTAATAACCTCCCCCTTAGGAACTGAAAGGCCACAATAAAGTCGCCCTGGAAACCTCGCTATCCAAGTATTTGGGGGTAAGGAGGAGAAAAAAAATGACTGAGGTGCCCCCAGTGCCTGACCCCCAGCTGGCGATTCCCTGCAGCCGTGAGGGGACAACGCATGGAAATCCCAGCCTGGAAGCGGATGTCCAGCACGCGAACCGCTCGGGAGCTGCCCCGGGATGCCGAACTGGCCCGCGGCAACCCCGCGACGACGGCGGGCGACGAAGCCACCGCCCCGACGGTGCGACCTTCCCCGCCATCAGCCAATAAGAGCGTCCCCCGGGCCCTTCGCTCCGCCCTCCCTCATTATGCGAGAACCGGCGGCTGTGATAGGCTGAGGGCGCCGCCCGTCCCCC
>JANPWX010000476.1:401810-436076 GCA_024734555.1 Trochalopteron elliotii | reverse complement strand
GCAGCCTGGAGGAGCAGCGGGCAGCGCCCGACGCCGGCAGCCCCATTTCCAGCTTCTTCAACGGTTCCGGTACCAAGCGGCTTCCGCAGGCCATCATCATCGGCGTAAAGAAGGGGGGGACGCGGGCACTGCTGGAGTTCCTGCGGGTGCACCCCGACGTGCGCGCCGTCGGCGCTGAGCCCCACTTCTTCGACCGCAACTACGAGCGGGGACTCTCCTGGTACAGGTAGGGGCTGAACCGGGGCGGGCAGCGGCCCCACGGCGGGACGGGGCTGAGCGGCGTCCCCGCCGTCCTGCGCTCGCCGTCCTGCGCCGGTGCGGGGATGAGGCCGCCCCGGACTCCGGTGCAGGTTGGGGAGCGCCCCGGGGGAAGAGTAAATGTTTCACTAAATGCTTTCCCCCAAAAAACAACCCCTAAAAAAATATAATAAACTCAGAGCGCAACTGCAGTCCCTGTTAGCCCAGGCGGCAGCGGGGCATCTGGAGGTTTTCGCGAGCCAAATCGTATTTATATCTATATAAGGGTTAAATATTAATTTAATATTTTTAAGCACTCTTATTCTGCTGTACTTCCAGGTCTTTTGCTGGACAGTATTTTTCCTGCAGCTCAGGGTGTTGCTGAGGGATGACTGGTGTGTCTCCCGGGTCTGCACGGGCCGGTGCGCTCAGCGACCGCATGTTTGAAGGGTTTTTTACTCATTTGTGTGTTTTGGGGTTTTTGTTGTTGTTCTTATTTTTTTGTTTGTTTTGGTTTTTTTTGGGGGGGTATTTTTTTGGGAGGGGCGGGGGGAGGGGGGGTGGGGAACGTTTACTCGTTTGGGATTTTTTTGATACGTTTGGAGGGGGTTTGACCCATTCCGGGAGCGCTGCCTGGGACTGGCAGGCGGCAGCCTCACGTTCCAGATAAAACTTCCTCACTCGCTCCCTGCATTCAGTCTCCGTTAACTTTCTCCTACCCCGTAATCATCTCTGGAGCTGATCGACTGCCCGAGGTCGCGATCGCCAGTCCGGCGCTGGACTGCGGGAGCAGTGCGGGGTGTAGTGGGTAACGGGCGTGTTGGGAACGGGATGAACCCTTTGGACTGGGAGAAAATTATAAATTTCTGCCTTGCATCCTGTAAGGGTGGATGTAATTCTAAGTGATTTTGCGAGGAGCAGCCCGCTCCGGGCTGTCTGTGTGCGGGTGGGCTCGGCGGAGCGGGCGGTGGTGGGTGCGGAGGAGAAGAGCGATCGGACACCGAGCGACGGGCGACCCCCGTTTCGGTGCCTTTCTCACCCTTTTCCGATTGAAGTTCCTTTATCAGGAATATTTTGAATATGTTTTTCTACTGAGTGTTTACAGGAATACTAAAGGAACAGGATGGAAACTTTGAAGCTGCATGGGAGCTGTGAAGTTACGAATTGTAACCTCTGTAGTCTTGAAACTCCCACCCGGCAAGTCCGATTAGGTTTATGTCTGTTTTTTTAAAGCTGCCATCCCTTAGCAGTTAGTGAAATGAGTGGAGGATAAGATCTGATGAGGAGGAAGTAATTCTTGAAAGCTGTTTCGTTTTAGGAGATTCTGTCATCTGGGTGTAGGATGTAGTGTGTTGTCCCACAGCAGCCCAAATGAAAACTTTGTAAATTCAGCTGAGTTTAAAAAAGTATTAATCTTGCATTTTGAAGGAGAACTTCATATAACAAAGCAGAAAACCTGTCAGGATTTATTAGCAAAATGGTGTTGTATGTGTTGAATTCTGGTTTTAATTAGGCACCTAAATTAGACCATAAAATGGTTGATTAATCTTTTACAAGTAGGAGGTGGAAGGGGAGAAAGAGAGAATAATTCTTATGATTGAGTTCATCTGTTATCCCAGATGTAGTGGGTGAAAGCCAATATTTAAAGGATACACATTATTTTTAAATTTGGAGAACATGTATCAAAGTTGTGTTTAACTTCCTAAAACTTCACCTTATCAGCTGCTGAATTTTAAGCAGTGCGGGCCCTATCCGTGCAAATACACTGCAGTTTTTCATTAGTATCTTTGCAAAAGGGCTGTTTTAGCTGAAATCTGACAAATCTTGAGGTCTGAATGGTGGTGCTCTCAAGCAGCAAGAGTAAGTGATGCTGGAAGTCTTGTAATTAGTCGTGTGTGATTCACCCTGAAGAAGGGATTGTGTCTGGCTGGCTGTGGGACTGGGACCTGGGTCAGCTGAGGGGACTAAATACTGCAAAATACTTGGGGAAGGATGAAAACCAGCAGACAGGTTGTTATATATTGTGCATATTTCTAACTTAATTAGAATTAGACGCTGAAGTTTGTACCTATAAATTTTGTCATTAGAAGTCAGATCCTACAAAGAAGTAACTCCAAGCTCTTGCTGACTTCAGTGAATCTTGGCTTCTCAGCACTCCTCAAGAACAAGTTTATTTTTTCCCAGACCTAATGAGGCTTTTATTTATTATCTTAGTATCAATAAGGAGATGTGTTTATATTTTGTTAGTGGTTCAGTACAGTTGGATTAAAGATGCTATGAAAGGTGCGTGTCAGCATTGTGCAGTGAGCTGGGCAAGCCTCATCTCTATTTTTCAGATGCTTTTGCTCAAATCAACTGAACTTTGGAACCGGGAGAGTTACTGTGTTCTCAGCACTCAGAGTGTGGTGTAAATCCAATTGCTTGGCTTTGAAAAGATGAAGATAGAATTTTTGACCCATGTCTCATTTGAAGTGTGTTTTAGCTAACTGGCTAAATTTGTTTATATTTGTTAGGAGTTTTTGTTTAAGTTGTTCCTTCCATCCAAAATCTTATTTTTCAGATTTTTAAGATGCAGAGGCATCAGATTTAATTGTTTAGCTTGATGAATTCTTCTTTTTGGAGGTGATTCTGATTAATACTGTTTAACTGCTTATTTCTGTCTGAAGTTTTCATCTATCAAAAAAAAGTTTAGAAAGAGGGAACACAAACTTGTTCCTTGCTCCATTTTTTGTCAAGTGAAATGAAATCTGTTGGTTTGTTTCTGTAGTGTGGGATGGAGAACACTGTCATGTGGGGCTGGTTATCATTCCTGAAAAGCAGGAGGAAAACAGGAAAAATTAAATGGGTTTTTTTCGATAGTGAGATAACTAAAATATGGTGGAAGTAACTTCTGCACGCACATTGCAGAGTTCCCCCCCCTCCATGAATACAGCATGTCAACTGCTTCTAGTGAAAATATGTACCATGATAGAGGAGAAATGGGATCCAGCCACTATTGCAAACTAATTTTATGAAGTGCCTTGAATTTCTGGATAGTAGAGAAGTTCTGTCTTTGCGGCAGTAGGGAGTTCAGCTCAACAGCCTGTGTGCATGTGTCTGGCTGAGCAGCCTGCAGGGATGTTGTTGTTCTCTTTGGGGTTTGCTGTAGAACTTGATGGGGAGGGAAGAAGTGTTTCTTGCAAGCCTAGAAAATCAGTTGTTGAATTTCTTTTATTATTTTTCTTAATTTGATTGAACAATGATGCATTTTGAAATGTCCGAGGGACTTGAAAGCCTGTTGTCCTATAGTTAATGTAAGAAAAAAATAATTGTCATTAGTGTTGCATGTTTTGGGTTTTTTCTTTTTTTTATTATTATTTTCAGCCCATTCGGCTGTAATGCCCAGTCCCTTCTGCCTTGGGCTGGGCGTTGCTAGCTCTAATCAACATCACTGATTTATATTTTAAGTCTGTAACTCTCTGCTAGGACCCCCTGTGCCGTGGCTGTGCCAGCTGTAATGGCAACAGCAAGACTAGGCTGAGCTCCTCTGCCTTTAGCAGTCCACCAGGGAGACCTCTTGTCCTTTTTTCTTATTTTCTTTTATGGGAAATTCTTAAAATGCTGATGCTTTGTCTTCCCACTACTGCTAAGTTACCTTAATTCATTCTCCTTGCTGAGACTGGGTAATTTGAATCAGCAGAATCAGGCCCTGATGGTGGTCTGATGGCGTGAAGTTTGGAAACAGTCCTGATACCCCCCAGCTGGACTTTAGGTGCAAGTGACTGCAACTGAGCAAAGACCGGTTCCTCCACTGCAGTCCCGTGAGTTGTGCTGGGTCAGAACAGGCATCTCCTAAATGACAGTTGTGTTCCCTGGGAAGGTTTTGCCAAACAATTTTGGTGTTGAGATTTTCTTCTCTTGATGAGAAAAAAAAAAATTAAAACTCAACTGTTGACCTTGCAATGTGGTATGCTTAAGCAAGTGGGGATTTTTAATGGTCCCCTCAGAATGTGCATTGAGTTCAGTGCTCCCTTGGCCACTGCACCGGCTCCCTACGACACGTCCTGAGCTGCTGTGTAATGTTGGGAGGAAAATGGCCCCCAAAAAGAAAGGCTGGGCTGCTATAATCAGTCAGCAAGGCCCTCGTGTTTGCATGGGATCATTCCTTCAGATCTGAGGAGGGTTGAGTTGTTCAAACAGATGGCAAAGATTATTCGTGTTGCTGGGGTTTCAGTGCACTGCTCTGTTTCAAGCATGTTGCCCGATATGACGCACGTGACAAGTTCTTCCCAGCACGACGCTGGGGGGATGACATTGTCTGTTGTGATCGGGTTTCATGGCCTCACCTGTTGAGCTGCTGAACTTTTCAAAGTTGACCAAGCGCTGGGGGTGACGGATGTGGATGGTGGATCTGCCTGGCTAATCGTGTTAGCGTGGGACCACACGGTCTGCTGGGAGCATTGTGCTCCTTGGCATGAAAATGATGGGAATGAAAACCCACGGGCTCAGCTCTGTGTTTGGGATTTAGTATTTTTTTCTTTTCAAGTGGGCCATGGCAGGTGTCTGTAACACATACTGAGCGTTGGATATCTCAATGCACTTCCAGACAAGGCTTTGTTTTTAAAAGCATCCAGTAAGCTCTGGGTGCAGTAGCTATAGAAACTCTACCCGAACCACTGTTCTTTGGAGCTGTATTTTCAATCTGCCTGATGATAGAACTGTCCTGTATTTGGGCCTCTCTTGCTGAGCTGCTCTGTTTGCTTGAGCCTGAGTTTGGGGCTATTTACCCATCCCAACTAGAAAGAAGTCTAATTTAGTGAGCATTCAGCACGGGATTCATGTCTCCTGGTGATGTGAGCAATGGGTTCAGCTGATAACGAATGGGTCAGGGCCATGTGGGATGGGTAATATATGGGTTCAAAGAACAACATGTAGTGGGGATGTTGTCTCAGTGGTGTAATTAGTGGGTCAGGGGCTATCAACTACTACCTGTTGTCACCATATGGTGTGTGAGGATGGGCTGGAGAGGCTTCTTCCTTGGTTTGTGGGAAATGAATAAGTGCTGTGCTGGGTCCTGACTTGCTGCTGATGACTGTACCGGGGCTTGCCCTAACTGTTGCAATTCCAGGTCTTTCAGCAGCTTGCTGTGTATTTAATTAGTTTGCGAGAAACACCATGTGCTTTTTAAAGGTGCTCAGCCCAGCAGCAGCCAGAAGGCAATGGAGTAAATGGACCTTATCTTAGCTTTCTTAATGGAAACAAGGGGCCCTGTGATGAAACATATAGATTATCAGCAGGCTTGGAGGAAAGGTGGGGTGAATTCAGGACAGGTATTTGTGGTGGTGTAACTTTGCCATCAGGGAGTTGCTCCCAGTTTGAAGGTGGTGGGGAGGGGTGCACAGACAAGTGGGGGAGGGCATCACATTGTGCCATGGGTCAGATGAGGGGAAGAAATGGAGGTCAGGAGCATGGTCCCTCTGTCTCCAGCTAGGGAGAGCAAGGTCTGCTTGGCTGGGATGTGCAGTGTACCTTAGTCCATTCATAATAGTGATCCAATGGGAACAATCTCTCCTGGTGCTACGCTGGCTTTGAGTGTTCCCCATGGTGGTTTTCCTCTTAGGAATAGCACTGAAGGAGGAGGAAAATGAACTCAGTGATGATGATTTAATATGCCTTTGTACTGGGAAGGTCTAGAGGTGAGGAGGGACTTTTGGGAGCTGTTAACAGGCTTGCCACATGGTGGCTAGGAAAACTTAGAGAAAAATAATTCCAGGTTCTTCTAAGTGCCTCACATCTGTGTTAACCTCCTTGGAAATGCCCTGGAAGTAGCCTGCTTCTACAGCAGTTTTGTTTTCTGCTCCCTGTACAGAAAAGGGAGGAAGGAAGGACATCTCTACGGAGGGATGGTGTGACCTAGCCCTGGCATCAAGGGAGTCATGGCTCTGTTTGGCAGAAGGCCTGACCCAGAGTTTAATTTGCAGCCTGTCTGGGATGCAGAGCTGTGTGGCTGACCCTGCCCTTGGCTTGTACAGTGCCACACATGAAGCCCAGCTTTGCTATCCCTATGCTGCTTGGTGTCATCCTCCCTTGTCCTGATCTTCTTGTGTTGTGCTGATAAAATTCCATAGGTCAGAGTTGTAATTTGGCCAGTCTTCTCTGCTGGTACTGCTGGGGATTTCTGTGAATCCACCAAAGTGGCTGGTTTGTAATAAAAGTGAGCAGTTGTAACCTTTCCCTGGAACTGGCACAGACTTTGCATTCCTGTCAGTGCAGCAGGCAGCTCTTCCAGAAGAAAGGGAGAATTATTGTGCGTGGGCTTTCATTTTATATGCCAAAGTACAACATTATAGATGGATGTGTGCATTTGATAGATCCTTCCAGAAGTGAACACAAAGCTAAATCCTGCATTGCCACAAACACGGTCCAACAGTACTGAGTATGACTGTGTTCTGCTACACCAATTCCCTTTAAAAAAATATCCTTTTTCATGTGGGAAGTTGGCTCTGATGAGGAGAAGAGTCTTCAGCAGTGTGTGGTGACAAAGAGTAAACCAGGTCCCCAGACATGACTGTGTCTAATGCAGTCCAGAACTCTGCCTAGGGAAGGGCTCCAGGATCAGGCCTTCAGTGAGTATCCATGTGACTGTGCAGAAAACATCCCCACAGAAACCAAAATCCATTACAATTGTTAACTTCAATAAATAAAGCAGCTTGACAGGCTTTAATATAAAGCCCCAAGCTTTCAGCCTCTGATAATCAAACGCAAACTTCCATTAAAGCTTGAAAGTCTTGAAATCTGAAAACTTAAAACTTTGAGTTGAGTGAATGGCACAGGGAGGAGTAGGAAATCTTTGGAAAAGTGTTCATTTAGTGAAAGGGCAATTGCACTAGTACTAGTATTTTTGATTTGCAGTAGTATTTTTGATTTGGAATTGGGTCCAGGGGCTGTGGTGGCTGAGCAGGCTCAGAGCATGGATCCTCCTGTCACTAGGGGGAGGATGAAGCCCCAGCATCTTCCCCATAAAGTGCTTTGCTGCTTCACTGAGCTATTAAATATTTGTTTAAAAATTGGCAAGGCTTGCAGCTTTGGCATGCCTTCAGTTTGTTTTTCTAAAGACATATTAGACTTGGAAGGAATTCAGGAAGTGTTGGAGTAAACAGGAGGTGTGTCCCAGCCTTCGGTCCCGGAGTGGCTGTGGGTCCTCATCTGGTTTGTACACAGGGCTGGGGATGCTGTTGCTAAACGTGAATTGCAGAGGGACCCTGTGACTGTGCTGTGCCCTGTGTCTCTGCGTGTTGGAAAAAACGTGCTGCCTGGCACTGAGGTGCTGTGCTGCCGCTCTGAACGCCCTGCACGCACCTCTGGTGCCACGTTTAGCGAATTGTGCCAGATTGGAGCCAGTGTCTTCAGTGCTGGGGGGTCCTATCTTCTGCAAGTGGGTTGCAATGGAGCAACTGTGTGAAGGTCTCACCTGGGACCGGTGGGGCAGTGGTAGATGTCTGAGTGGCTCTGAGCATCTCTGGGCTCCTGCTCTAGCTTTACTATTGCTGGACCAACCAAAGTGAGCTGCGAAAAGCCAGGCAGCTGGGCATTGCCCCTTGCTGGGGACATGCTCAGCAAAGCCCATCTTCCTTTTTCCTAGTGCAGTGCGCTGAACTGAACTTGTTGCAACTTAATACAAAGCTTGTAACATCTTTTTTTTCCACTTTTGAATTTCCCTCTTGAGGTGGTCTGGTAACTAATGAGCCATGAGCCGTCTGCATGGCATTTGGAAAATAGCTAATTTTGGCAGAGGGACTAGCTAATACAGGGTGTTGAGCAGGGAAGAAAGCCTTGAGAGGAGAGATCAGCCTTGCCAAAGCAGAAGTGGAATAGCCGGTTAGGGTTTCAACCCGGGTTTGCTGCAAGCCGCGAGGGGCCGGGAGCCGCTGTCTGCTCCGGAGCCTGGTAATTGCCGGCTGGCGCTGCCCGGACGCGCAGGAGGAGCCGCCGGCCCTGCGCGGGTGTCCGGGCACACAGCGGAGCCTTGGCCGGCTGCCCTGGCTGCACTGCCACTGCTGCCTCCCCCGAGAGATGATTTCAAGGTCAAACTGCTCAATGCACTGTAATAATTAATTAGGCTATATATAAACGGAAAGCTCATGTGCTCCTAAAGTAGATTAGGAGCCCGTGAGTTTCCTCTTCTCCGCCTTCTTCCCCACAGTCTTCCTCTTCCGGGGCTCCTCCGCGGGTGAGCCCTGCAGTTGTCGCAGCTCGGCTGTTCCAGCAGGGCTCAGTTGGGTTAAGCAGCTGCACAGCTGGGTCACAGCCCAAAAATGATAGGGGCAGAGCAGCGCCTGCTCTGCCTCACCCAGTTCCCCCATCAAACCCACTCCTGGGTGCCGGAGGACAGGGCACATGCCAAGTCTCTGCCTTGCCAGAGTGAATCGCTTTACTCAGAGGTGATTCCTGGTGCTGGGAATAGCCCCCCGCTGGGAATAGCTGCTGGCATTTGCCTTCAGTAACAGGCGTTCCAAAGCTCCTGTTGCTCTGAGACTCAGTCTAGCAAGAGCTAAGCTGGACAGCTTGTTCCCAGTCGTGGGGAACATGGGAAAGCTTCATTGTGGGGTTCAAAACCTCCCCGAAGGCATGTTTGTGCAGCATTTGCAGAATGGAGGAGGAAGAATAAGCTGGGCTGGGTTTCCCAAAAGAGCTACAGAAACTCAAGTTTGTAATGCGGCTTGAAACTAAACCCAAACAATTGCTTGACTTGTGACTCCTGGGGAGCTGAGGTTTGTATGGTATCAAAATTGATAATGTGATTTTATTTATTTTCTCATGTATCTATATAAAACTGGTCAAAACTATCTTCAAACTCCAAATGTAAAAATTTAGGGATAACATTTATTTAAGTTCTGTGTTATTTTCAATGTAGCTGCAGAAACATCTTAGGGAAAATTTAAAAAATCAGATTTTTTAATCAAGCATAAGTGATTATGTGCTGTCAAGGCACTTGGAGAAGGGCAGAGCAGCTTTCAGTTCTTCCAGACCAGCCCAGGTTTTACAGCAGGGGCGTATACATGCCCTGAACCCATCAGCAAAGTCTGATCCTTGGTTTTTCCTTGAAAACCAGAGACCCCACATCCGGCTCCAGGAGCAGTGGGGGAATGAGCATCGTCACTGCCCATGTTTGCTCCTGCTTCCTAGGCCATCTCCTCATGCATGTCTGGTTGACTGAGGGCCATCACCAGGGGTGAGGACTGGTGGAGCAGATGCCCAGGGTGATGGGCTCCATGTGAGGGGTTGTGTTTTGGTCGTATATGTTGTCCATCTCCATCTCCCTGGCTCTCCAAGGCTGAGCTGGCTTTTCTCACTTTTCAAGTACCAGGCTGCATCTATGTCCAGGGGATGAAGGCAGAGAGAAAGGACTTTTTGAGGCTCACAATGGAGCCCAGATCGGTTCAGCCCAGGTCGGAGGGGGTTGGGCTGTCTCTTTGAGAACCCAAGGGTTTAGAGATCAAAGGTGTGGGTGAGTCAATTACAATTCACATTTGGTTCATCCATATGTTTGGGTATTTGAAAAGCTTCAGTGGTCACCCTTTTTATATCTCTTATGCCCATTGATTTGTTAATCTGACACTTGATTTCATCTGAATAATAATAGCTGTCATTCAGAGTGCTCAGTGTTCAGGGAAAAGTCATTTCACTTGGGTTGTGCTCTAAGGCCTTGGCAGACTGGCCCACAGTGCTCTTTATGTACAAGGACTTGAAGGACTTGGGGATAATTCAGCCCCATGGCTGGCTTTGGAAAGAAATTGGCTCTGAATGAAAGCAGGGTGGGATACTGGAGGTTGCTGGTGGGCTTTGGCACGTGTAGTTTTGCTCATAAGGTCCTTCCTGGTTGTCACCATAGCCATGGACCTGCCATTGCAATGTGTGGGGTGTGAGGAGATGGCAGGGTTACACACAAAGACAACCCAAGCCATCAGAAATGGGAAGCAGGCTCTCTTAAATACTGACTGAGTGCTCTGGACTAGATCAAATCACTGGCATGGCCATGTGAAGTCTCTAATTATGTGAATACCTTTTTAATGAGAAGCAGTGCTTTGCATCTGTTGTACTTGCAGCAGAGCATCTCTACCAGCTGAGCCTGCTCTTTAAAGAGCTCTTGGCTGGATGTCACTGACTGTTTATGACCACGCCATGATCCCAGGTAATGACTGGGCAGAAAGACAGTCTGCAGACAGACCTGCTCCTTCATGTTTCCCTAATTGGCACCTGTCTCTCTCCTTCACTGGGAATTTATCTTCTTCCCAAGGCTGGTTTAGTTCCTTCTGCTTTACCCCGAGTCCTGCAGTGTCACTGGAGACCCAGGGATATGGTGGCACCACAAACCTGCAGCCTGATTGCCTCAATGGGTTTGTGTCCTGGAAATTAATTGTATTTTCTGTCTCTGACGTTTGATGTGAATTGTCAAAGGGAGGGGAGAGTCAGGAGGTTCATCCTGGCCTGACTAGAAATGTTGGTGGAAAAAATCTCATTCTCAAATGTCTCACTGCCTTGGTCTGTTTTCCATGCAGAGATCTTGATTTCCAGTGCTATTCATTTATAAGAGTGAATCACAAATCCATTAACAAATGAGTTGAGGTGACAATCCCATTTGTGTTAAGATGTGTCTAGGGATCAGTACTGAGAGGATCAGCAGTGTATTAATTTACCAGGCCTTTTGTTCCAGTGGGTGGCAAAATAAGCTCCTCCTGGTGAGGGTCACACTGACTGGGCCAGTGCCCGGATTACTGATGGTTCAAGTTGTGGTTGGTGCCACCCCTCCCTTCTGAGAAGCAAACAGGAGACTTTCAGTAGTTAATTAGGTGTCTCAGCTGGGAATAAAGTCTAAACGATTTTAAATTCTTGACCCACTCAATGAAATGCTGAGGGTAAGGAGCAGCTGGTGAGTACAGGACCTGCTTGGTTGGTTGAGCACCCTCCCAGTTCTTCGCTGATGGATTTGTTCTTCCCTGCTGTTACTGGCCTCAGGGGAGGTCTTCTGCTGGTCAGAGGGGCATCCCCTTCCCTTTACCATAGTTGAGAAGCCTCTGTGCTGCACAGTTTCAAGGCTGGTTTGGGTATTGCTGAAGAGGCAGGTGGAGTCGTGCAGCTGAGGTTTGGCAGCACCTTGCTGGCATCACTTGGCCTGCGGAACATGTGTACATGATCAGAAAGGGCAGAAAAAACCATAACTTTCTTTTTTCATCATGAGAATGGAAAGCTGGCTGTTTTCTGAGCTGTTGTTTCGAAGGTCTTTGCTCTTCAGGTGGTGCTGGATGCCCATTGGATCCCTTTAGTTGCAGAAGGTGAATTCCTGGAGATCCTACATGTCTTTTTTGAAAAACTGCAGATGTAAATGTGTCTCAAGGTTTGTTTCAAGCTTGGTCTGGCCCTGGCCACCCTGTGAGATCCCTTCACACATGCTGTGGAAGAGCTAGTGGTCTCTGGTTGAGATGTGATATGGAAGACGTTCTAGGGCATGTCAGTGCACAGAGGAAAGTGCTGCTGGGTGAATAAAGTGTCCCTGCTCCTCTCCTTGCTTTGTTATGTCCATGGTGAGGAAGAGGAGCAGGAGCAGAGCTGCCACCACTCCCTTTCTGGGGCTCTAATGCAGCACAGTGGTTCAAGCCTGACTTTGGCATGTCTTACCCCAAGGGTAGACAAATCACTGGGGATAACCCGGCATGGGTTATGATCTGCAGGGTATCACTCAGGTCTCCAAAGTTTATCAGAAGTTTTTTTTCTCTAATCATGGCTGTAAAGACCCAGGGCAGGAAGGCCGGGCTTAATTAGGAGAAATGTGTCTCAAGGTGGTAAACAAAGTCCTCCCTGTGCAAATGCTGGGCCACTCATGCAGGTGTTTAACAAAGGGCAACATTATCAGTGTAACTCATTACCTGCCCATGCAGGTACACAGATTAGGGCATTTGTTTCTGTGTTGGGGAAAACACAAAAGACCTCTCAGCAGGGCTGTGATTTATGAATGTTCCATGAGGTGAACATGGTCCTACCCATATCTTGCTGGAGTGGCTGTTGACATGTATTTCCTTTTGGGGTTGGCTCTTTGCTATGTGGGTTGGTGTTTTTTCCCACTTTCTAGCAGAGTTGGAGCAGGTGATATATGGTGGCTTGGCAGTGCCCCAGAGGAGAGGCAAAAGCCTGGGAAGTTCATCTCCTTGTAATGCTCTGCTGGGTTAGAAATTTGTCAGGTGTTTCTGAATGTCAGCTGTTGTGGACCAGGGTTGGCTACTCACATTCAGCTGCTTTTTGGTATCTGGAGAGAGGCTGCTGCCATGGTCACTACATGGTTACTTAACCAGAAAGTTAATTTATGAGTGTGTGCCATAAAAATCTGGGATGGATCCCACCCTAGAAGGGCCCAAACCAGAGGTTGTTTCTCTTGAACAGACTCCTTTTCTGGGAAATTTCCCTCTTGCAGCATGGCTACAGAAACAGTGTGGCAGTGTGTTGCTGCCATACAGATGACTGGGGGGTCCGAAGTGTGACCATCTGCCCTCCATTGATTACACCAGATATGCCCTTTGGGTCCAAATCGAGGTGTACCCTGCTTGCTGGGCTCACCACCTCCATCCAGCATACAGCGAAACAAGTCACTGGAGCAGGGCCTGGAGGAGGAGGTACTTCGGGTTGAGGCTGATGGGATAACCTCCTGTGGGCTACCTGCATTAGGAATACCTCCTGCTGTCCTAGCCAGGTGCAAGAGCCCCAGGTGCTCTGGTGTCACAAGTGGGATGAGCCAGGAGGATGCTCTGGTCCATGTGCAACAGCAAGTAGTTTGACCCTTGTATGAGTTGTGGTGCTACTTGGTTTGGGCATATCCTGATTATAATTCTGATTATAATTCTGATTATCCTGATTATAATTCCTGAAACACCTGGTGCTCCTGGGACAGCAGCAGAACAGCAGAGGCTGTACTCTTTCTGCAGTGCCAGATCTGTGTGTCTCAATATCCACTTCTGCCTCCCCTAAATTCCAGATCCCCACACCTCTTGGGCTTAACCTGATTATACCCTCCCTTTGCTGCAAGGAAGCATTTCCCCAAGTCGTAGGAGGAAGAGAGATGTCTTGAAGACCTGTGAGGAGCAGTGCCTGGGGTGGTTTAACATCTTTGAGAGGATTAGTGCTGTTGCTACAATTAAGAGAGCAAATTGATAGGTGTGGAAGCTGTTTGGGGCTATGGACTCCATGGCTGAAGGTACCACCAGTACTGGCTGGTGCTCCTGCCACACTGAGGGTTTGTACCTGAGCCTTGGTGGCAGGGATGGCATAAGAGGGAAGAGGCTGTGGTGTGAGCAGTGGGCATTGGTGCCTCTTGGACATGACTGAGTGGCTGCTGTGGGGCAAGAAAGCTGACAGCAAGGAGTGGGCTTTTGGTTGGGGCTTGTGGGAACAGCCCAGTTGGTCTCCTGATGGAGTTGAAGCCAAACCCCTGAGATCAGAATCTGTGTTAGTGTGGACTGTGTTAGTCCTACATCCTCTGCTGCAGGAGAGCCTCCTGTCACCTGGATACCATGGATGTGTTTTGGGTATCCCACCATCATGATTTCTTCGTCTGCTTTTAAGCTTCTTCCAAGCCAGGCTTCCTTTGCACAGGCATACTCTGAGCTAGCCTTGCAAGAGCTGTGGGGTTTTTGTCTTATTTTTTTGTCTCCACAATTAAGCCAGTAACTCCAGACCCTGACTCTCTTACTTTCTGGTTTTTTTTTTTCTGGACAAGGATATCCTGTGCTTGCAGGTGCTGACCCAGTCCGGATGCTGGTTTCAGCTTCCCATGAGGGCAGGGTTGGTGCTGCCTAAGTAAAGCTGAGTTCAAGAATTCATATCTCTGGTGCAAGGATATTTTGTACTAGTGCTCTTCAAGAGCAGAGCTTTGTCTTGCAATGAATCCACAAGTGGATCTATCAAATCTTTACACAGTAGGAGGTTAGTACACATAATATTGACTCTAGGCTATAAATTCTTGAGGGAGGAGAAGTCTCTGGTCTTCCTGGTTGCAAAAGAGTAAGAAGCAGAGGCAGGTCAGAGAATTTATTTTTTAGCAGGAATGACTTGTAAGCACTGAAATCTCTTCAGATGCCTAAAATTCTTCCTCTTTCCTCCCTTTCAGGCTGTTGCTATTTAATTTATTGAGAAAATGTTTCTACAGCTTTGCAATAAACTCTTGCACACTGTGACAATAATCTTGGCTTGTTACAAGCCTGCAAATGGTGCAGCTATGCAGTAGTTGAGTAGTTGATTTCCCAGAGCGAGCAGAGCTGAGCTGCCTGCTCCTGGTGGAAGTGCTGGGGACTCACTGGTGGCCTCCGGGTGCCAGAAGAGAGGGAAGAGCATTACACCGGTGCAACTGCGGCACTCCTGCAGGGATAAATTCCAGTTAAACACTCCAGCAGGGTGTACAAAGAGGTGCCATGGAGCAGGAATAAAACATACAGTTTGATGTAAACAGTTGGTGCTGCGATCTGCTGATAAAGGGGCTTTAGTCCCAGTTTGCCAGTTAGCTCAGTCATATTTCCTGCTGAGTTCAGGGGATTTTCCCCCCTTAAATTATGAGTTTCACTCTGAGAACTTCCCTCTCCCCACTCTGCTTTTAAACAAAACCAGTCTTTTTGTCCTTTTTGGGGAAATGGAGACAGAGTAATCTCACATGACTTGACCAGTGGACAGCACAGCCCAGTGGTGCTGGGCAATATTCTAAAGAACTCACCCATGAACAGCAATTAGCTTTTAATTGTGGCTCTGCCGCCGGCCCGGGGCTGCAGGAACAGCACTGGGCACTCTTTGTCACCGGAGCGGCACCAGGGGGGACCCTCGGCCGTGAAAGGGGAGCGGCGGTGACCGAGAGGAATAAGATGCTCATTTCAGCCCCACCCCCTTACTGTGCTCAAAGGCTCTTATTTTCAGAGCAAAGTACTATTGAAGCACCGGGACAATGGAGCCCAAATCCTGCTGGGGGAAGGGAGATGCTGGCAATTGCATCTTTTGTTGCTTTTCCTTCTTTACTTGCCTATGGCCTCCCCCATCCCACCCTCCAAGAAATCCACATAGCTGCTCACTAGATGATAATGCAATCACTTTCTTGGGACCTTGCTAATAGGATTATAATTATTACTGGAGATGAACTGGAGTGAATAGAATATTTACCATTTCATCTTAAATTATTGTAAATCCCTTCAAAGCAGCCCTTTGATATGTAAAGTGCTGCTCCTCTCCCCCCAGTGAAGATAATTATTTAGTGGACGTTCAGAGCTTTTAAGTATGGTGGGGAGTAGAAAGAGGCTTCCGTGTTTACATAAAGAGAAGAGGAGGGCCTGTGTAATGAACTGGAGACATTGATGAATATCTTGCCTGACTCCAGCAAAGGAAAAGGGAAAGTTCCTCCTTAGCAGTTGTAACATCTCGTGCTGTTATTTGGGGAAGAGGGGAAAAATATTTGGAAATTTGGCCCTTCCTAATTCAAAGAAAGCTCCACATCCCTGCAGCCTCTGTTCAGCTGGTGCATGATCTACCCAGTGACAGAGGCAGTATTCTGAGTTTGTTCTGTAAGGCTGGAGGAATTTCTATTTGAGGAATGACCAAGTAGCCTGGGAGTCTTCAGCCTGGCAAAGAGATTTCTTGGGGGAAGGTTTGGTATTCGCCAGACTCAGAGCTAGGCTGGAGATGGAGGGAGGGACAGACTGCTGTGATGGTGCAAGGACTGGGGCTATGGTGAAAGTGGGCAAAGCAAGAAGCCTTTCCTCAGGTGGGCTGTGCATGTGGAGGTTCAGGTGGAATCATAGAATGGCCTGGGTTGGAAGGGACTTTGAATATCCCCTCATGTCATCCCTCTGCAGGGATGCCACCAACTAGACCAGATTTCTCAGGGCCCCATCCAACCTGGCCTTGAAAACTTACAGGAATGGGGCAGCCACCTAGACAAAGCGTTGGAAGAGAGATCGATTTAGGTTGTTAGGTGGACAAAGTGCATCAGGCAAAAGAAGGCCTCTGGAGCTGAATTTGGATGGAGGCTGGGAAAGCAGTGGGGGACAGTGTGCTGCTTGCCCCATTCTTGCTCTGCCCTTTCCCTCCACTGGCCAGGGCTGGAGATCCCCAGGCCACAGGGGAGGAGAGGACTGTGGGCACATTCATGTGAGCTTCTGCAAGGAGGATACCCTTCTCCCAAGTTTCCAGGGTGGTCTCGGCTCCTTGAACCCTTCCTCCCAGAGGCTGCCCTGCATGGAGCATGAGCTCAGGTAGGAAGGGGGATTGCTTCAATCAGCCACCTCCAAGACCATCTTTATGCCTTTGCATCCTTTGCCAAGATATGGGCATCTCCCAGGAGTGATGGTGACATCACTCATCAGCCTCCCACAAACAGGGGTGTTTGTGGAACCTGGGCTTCTCTATTGTGCTTTCTGGTGAAAGCATAAGCCTGTCCTGTGCAGGGAAAACTCTCACCAAGTGTTTCTGCTGAGCTAAGTTATTCCTTCCCTATAGGTTGCAGCTATATGGTACACCATATGTGGCACTTTGATACAGAAGGCAGCAGCCCTGTGAGGGATAGCATGTCATATCTTGGTTATGAGGACTGCTTCTAATTAACCAATTTAATCTCATGCAGTAGGGGAGACGTTTGGATGAGAGATGTGTTTTGGCTGGCACAGGGTAAAAGGCTGCCTTTGCAGCAGAGGCTGGTGGAGTTTGTTACACCCATTGTTGTTCCCAGAGGCACAAACCCTCCAGGGTTTGTACATGGATCAGGCCCTGCTTTGACCAGGTTGGTGCTCCGATGCTGCTGCAAACTCTCTGTTCAGCTCTGTGGCTGGGTTAACTCCCTGTGTCCCAGCACAGAGAGGGTCAAAGCCTCTGTGGTGACTCCTAGGTCTGATTTGAATGCAGTGACTTTTGAAGAGGTGGATAAAGGCTTTTATTAAAAAAAAAAATAAACCCCTAACCCCCACCCCCCCCCCCCCAAAAACCCCCAAAAAACACCCCATCAAACAACTCCTAAACCCTGGTATTTGCAGCAGTGTGTTGCCCCCTCCTTGGGGCACTGCTTGCTTTGACCCATTTGGTGGGTCCCAGCTGCACCACATGGAGTGGGGATGAAAGGGCCCTCTGCTGCTGCCCCACATCTCCCCACTACCCAAAACTTTGATGGGGTTTTTTATCTTCATCAAAGAAGCATAGATCACACTTCACAGCCAGAGCAGAGCCTGTTCCTGTGGGGTACGTGGCGATGCTGCCCGCGGCCACCGGCTCTTTGGTCCCATTGAAGTCCCTTCATGATGGGTACTCTCCACACACCATTACTGTCCACTCCCTCCTTTAATCCCCAAAATTCCCCAGCAAGCGAAGGGCACCTCGCAGATTTGAGGGCAGGGAGCAAGGAGGGTGAGAAAAACATTAATTTCAGGCTGACATTTTTTTTTCCTTCTTTCCCTCCTCCTTCACCTACTCCTTCCTCACCCCCAAAGTTCATTAATTCCCATCATATGGTTTGTGTAATCGTTGTGGCGAGTGTTTGATGGAGCTGGATAGGGTTACATCCATTTCAAAAAGGCCGAGGCTGGTTCCCAGCCATTCCCTTTTATTGTTCTATAATTTGCCAACCCAAACAACACGCTTCTGCTTGAGACAAAGGCACACATGTTGCTCTTACCACTGGTCATAAAAAGAGGAGATTGCCTGCTACTGTACAGGTCTGTGGTGCAACAGCAGCTGAAGCCAAGAAAAATTTTGGTAAGATGATGTATCAAATAATAAAGCAGCAAGCACTCACACTCCCAAAGAGGAATTTACTATTGCTACTTCTCTCTATTTCTTCCTCTTCCTCCATCTCCCTCATTCCCTCATCCCACTGCTGCACCAGAAAGCAGAGTCAAAGCCAAGAAGGTAATTTTGAAGCCAGTTGACCTGTGTGCAGGTGGCAGGTTTGTGTGAAAGCAATAAAAAGACTTTATTACTTTAACAGTCTTTCCCAGATCTGGTCAGGTTCTTGCTTTTAAGGAGTATTGGTGGGATTACTGGGATTCTCTGATCAGATATGCAGGGAAAAGGGCCTGGTAGGGTCAGGGTGGGACCAGTGTGGTGGCCTCAGGAGCTGAGCTGGTGATGCTTTGGGGTTTTGATTACCAGAGCATCTCTGAGCTCTTGCCCATGGTCAGGTCCAGTACGGGGCTACAACTGTGTGCTTTTAATCCAGCCCCTGGCTGCTCTTACCAGCACTGTACATTTTTCCTGCTTTCTGACAGCAACATGCTGCCTTGGAAACTGGGAATAATTGGGTATCACTTTGGCAGAGGGGATGAGCTGTAAGGCAAAGCTACCACCAGTGGAGCCACCACCCCATCCTTCCCTGGGTGTCTACAGATCTTTTTCAAGATATTAGAATTAGCTCTCTTGGCCTAAATTTATGTATTGAGATGGGGAGGAGAGAAGAGGCAGAGAAGCAGCAGGAATTAGAGTGAGAATTGGCTGTTGCAGTAAAGCACTCCTTCAAAATATTTGACTTAAGGTGACAGATGGACAGATAGACTGTGGTGTGAAAAGAGCTCTTTGGCTTTGGTGGGATCCTGACTGGAGCAAAGCTGGACAGGACCATGGTGGGATGGGAACAGGGTACCAAACTGCGCATGGCATGGGGGCAAGACAGAGGGAGATTGCAGTAGGCAGGAAAGCATCAATTCCTCCACTTGGTTCCTCAGAGCTGTTCCAGGTAGCCACCACTGGGCTGGTTTGCTTTCCAACCTGTAAATTAAAAAGGCAGCAAAAATCTCAAATTCATCATGTACATTAAGTTGTACCATGTTCTGGGTTGTTCTGGTTCTGGCTGTACTTTAGTGTGGTGTCATCTTGAGTTTTCAAACCCTCTGTCACTACTCTGGAGGCTAAAATTCTGTTTTCCCCTAGGACGGGAGAAGAACTTTGGTGTTTACCTTTTGCATTTCTATTCACCTTCTCACCATAACTTTTCAATCTAATTTATGCAGTTTCTTGGCCAGCCTGTGAGGAGGATTTGGGGGGCACTTTCCCCAGAAAAAAATCAGATTGTCAAAATTTGCTTTTCTGAAAAGGAATCACTTTTTGTCTTCTTGAAACATCAGTGAGGAATGGGGTAGAAACTGGCCAGAAATAGGTTGGATGCTCTGTGTGTGCAGTGCTGGGCTGCAAAGCAAATGGTTCTGGGTTACAGACCTGAATTTGACATGAATGAAGCTGATGTCCAAAATAATTTGACTTGCTTTTCCTCCAATTTCCCATGTTTTCCTTGCTTCTAGGGAACACGTGTGGGGGGAAAGTCTAGAAATTCTGTACTAAAGATTGTTCTTGCTGTATTTGCTGGCAGAGCTGCTGTGGGGACTGCTGTGAGTGCTCCCGAGCCTGCATCTCATAGGTGCATCCAGGCGCTGTGGTGTTTTATCCTGACCATAACAGCACTTCTGCTTTTTCAACACCCCTTACACAGCTGTCCATGTCCTCTGGGAGAGTTTTGTCACCTTTGCCGAGGGAAATTGAGGAAGTGTGGTGGTGTAGAGCAGAGGGGTTTGAGACTGGAAGGTGCCGTTGCTGCAGCTGCATCACAGGACAACCCGATTTTAAGACTTACCTGTTGGGACTCATCACTTGAATTTGTTGGAACAAGGGTAACATCTCCCAGAGTGATGCTGGGTGACTTCAGGTGCTGGATAGGAATATATCCAGAATGGAACATTCCTTGGAAAGGAAAGCCCATCTGCTGAGCTCTGGGGCTTCTATTGCACAGCAGAACACCTGAGTGTGCTGGTTGTTGGCTGGGCAGCCTGCTGGTGACCCACAGTTGTGTCTGGAGCCCCCAGGCTGAGCTGTGCCATGGGCTCCAGCAGAGCGTGAGGGTTTATCCCAGCAGGTGTTTGCCATGGCAGGAGGTGCATGAGGGGGGACCAACAGACATCCCTAGGGATAAAACCAGACACCACTGCTGTGCTCTGCCCTGTGCTGGTCTGTCCTACCTGTGGCCAATAATGCAGCAACAGGTTGTGGGGGTCCCCTCTTCCCCCTGGCCTGTTCCTCCTTGAGAAGTAGGAGCAGATTAGCCTGGAGCCCCTCTGTGCAGACAAAAGCTGCCACAAAGGGCATTAGGCTTCAGGACTGGATTACCATGTGGCCACCTGTCATCCCCACTTTGTAAATTTATCTCACTCTTGGTCCAGTTTTCACATTGGAGAAGTTTGCACTTAAAAAGCCCCCCATGAAATCCCCTGCCCAGTGCCTCTCCAAGCAACAGCCTGAGTTCATCTTGGTATCCCTTCTTATTCCAGGCTTCAGAGTTGTGTGGGGCTGGGGATTAGGGCTGTTTGAATGAAGAGAGCCTTCATTACATTAGTTTAAGTGGTTAATAGGTAAAGTAGGCCAATCCATCTTTAGACTAAGCCTATCACTTCGCCTACGAAGGGTGCAGGCTTCACCGAGGAAAAGTTCATTAAAGGAAAAGCTTTTCCTCTGTCCCTCTTGATATGTTAATAGCTCAGGGTTAGGGGCCTGCTCTTTTTACAAAATTCATAGCTGTGCTCACAAAGCAACTTCCTCTCCTCGATGGGACTCAGTTGCTGGCAGGTCTGCCCTAGTCAGCAGTGCTGAACCCCACCACTACTTTGCTGGCTGGGCTGAGTGGGGAATAAAGGATGCTGGGAGTCTGCTGGTGCTCCTCATCCTCATTTCCTTCTTCCATGCCCGCTAAGCTGGTGCCTCATCCCTTCCCAAGGAGGGAAGTGGGGATGGAGTTCAAATGACATGTAGAGGCAGTACTTTGGTATTGGGACTCTCTGCTGTGGGATGTTCTCATGGCCAGAAGTATTCATGGGTTTGAAAGGATTAGACAGTTCATAGTTGCTATGAAATGGGATGATTTGGATGCAGATGCCGTCTGCAGAGGTCTTTGAACTCCAGGTTGCCAGAAGGCAGGAGAGATGGCTTGCTAAGGTTTTCATACTATATTTTCTACTACAGTTTCTGCTATGGCCCTCACTGGTGTCTCTAGCAAGCCCTGGGGCTCAGCTGAGCTCCCTGTTTCCCACAGCCTGATTCCCTCTGTCATCTCCCTTTGCCTGCAGTGGACAGCAGTGGTAGCTGCACCTCTGTCTTTCTCACCTTGTGTCAGGCAGTGCTGGCAGGAGCTACCCGTGTCTCTGTGATGCCTGTAAATCAATCCTCCATGGAAGCAGAGGCTCCCCAGTGGTCACAAGCTGCTCTGGGGTGATCTGTATCCACCCCTGAGCTGAAAGTGGGCTTCTGCTGGACACCATTCCTTTCTCCCAAGGGGCTGCATCCTGCCAGTGCATCGTGGCTTCTCGCTATCACAGCTCCTCTTTCCCCTCCCAAAGCAGCAGCTGTAATTTAGCATGGCCCTTGCTGTCTTGGAGCCCCAGAAGCAGACATGTTCAGGTCTGGATCTGGTTCTTCTTTCACCAAAACGTGTGTCCAGTGTGTTGTGTTGGAGCTGCAGTGCTCTGCTGGGCCAAGTTGCTCTTCTCCAGCTGTGGCTTGAATGGGAATAAATTCTTCTTGGTGATTTTTCCACCACTGTGAGTTCAGACCAGCCAACATACCAGTTCCTTCTGTCCCTGAGGCTCTGCTGTCTTTGGCTGCCAGCATGATGGATGGTGCCTCTGTGGGAGGTTATGGAAACCATGGGAAAGCTCCTCACAACTGACATGCCCATGCAATAAAACTTTGCTTTCCTGGAAGTGATGTTGTCAGAGGTTCAAACCACATCCATGGGCCACAATATTTGGCTTCAGTTGCAGCCATCTTCCTTTCATTCAGCCGCTTTACAAACAAAGTAGAGTCTGAGACAATCTTGAGGGTCTTAGTTTTGGGCTGTGCCTGGCATCTATGTGGTACAATGCAGGGAGAGCAGGAACAAGGGCCTGAGGGCTGTTTTTGGTGAATCCAGGTCTTGTACATGGGTTGAAGGTTCTGTTTCTACCTCTGCTCACCTCAGCCTGTGTTGGCCAACCTGAGGCAGTAGGTGTGTCAATGTGCCTTGTTCAGCTTTGCTTGCTGTGATGGGTCACCAACAAAATGTTCTTAAATTGCCAAGAATTCAGGCAAATATAATCTCTCCAAAAATAACAATCTGGGAGGTTTAGACTTGTCCAGACTGAGCGCTCAGCTGCAACTGCAGTATGGGTCCTGGAGATGAACTGCTCTGCAAAGGGGCTGACACCAGGACAATGGAGGCCTCTTAGGCAGAGTTACTCCCTGCTTTCTTCCACTTATGGTGTGCTCCTCTGTATTTGCTGAAATGCTAATTAGGAACCTGTGTTTCCCAACTGGATCAACTGACTTGGCACTCCATCTCCAGCAATCTCCTCCTGTTTCACAGCCCAGTCCTACCAAATGCCTTTCTTGTGCAAGGAGGGGAAAAATAAACCTTGCATCATTCCCATGAGACTGATAAATACTGGCTGTAGTAGTCCTGGAGGAGAAATCAGTCCCAAAATGCAGGGCCCCATACAACTCGCAATCCGATGAACCTGACCTAAAGCTAAAGGGCTTCAGTGCAATGCGGGCAACCTGAGAATGTTTTGGGAAGCTTTCTCCTCTCTAGGCAGATCCCAGGCCATTAAGGACTTCATGGGTGGAAAACAACCTCTTCAATCAAGCTGAAAAGCAGTTGGTGGCCATTGCAGGATGTAGAACTTGGGTTTAATGTGGCCATAAAAGGAGACACCACTTAATGAGCAAATGCTGAAATCTACATCAGCCCACGACAAATTTAAGAGTTGCTCTGAGTGTTATTGACTGGCCCTATTCTGTGACAGCATTATGGGGTTGCAGAGTTGGCCAGAAAGGTGAAGGATTAGTCAGAGCTTTATTCTGGTTGCTGTTTTTGGCACACACACTGACTCCTGCCTTCCAGAAGCTCTCACATCCCAGGTATCTGGTAGACCAGCATGATTTTTATCTGCATGTGAAACTCCACTTGTGTGGACTTGAAATCCCAGCCTTCAGGGCTGCCACCACCTCTGGCCATGATTGGAAGTTTCCACAAGCTGATATACTCTTCCTCCACAGTCCAGCTTGTCCATCACCATTTCTGCCAGAGTGCCATGCAAATCTGGGACAGGGACTGTCTCCCACCTTGGGACTATGGAGAAGGGGCTTTATTGGCAGCCTCCAGGCACAGCTCACATGGAGGATGGAGGTGCAGCCACTGGGTACTCCTTGCCGGTAGACACCTTGCACAAAGATAATGCCAGAAGGTGATGAAGTAAAATACCAGTGTGAGCTCACCAATAGTTGCATAAATAGTTACTGACCAAATTTCATAGACATGGTATGATTTTCAATGCAAACAGACCTCTCATTCCTGGATTCTCTCTTACTTGCCCTCAGAACAGACTGGTCAGTTTTCTTCACTTGAGTTCTTAATCAGGGCAACCATTGGCTTTAGCACAAATGATCACTGGCTGTTTTAATTGCAAGAGCCCTGGTGATCTTTGCTGTGGAAGCATAAAAGCAGTGAGGGAGGAGATGGCTGTTGGGAACAGCCTCTGTGCAGTGTCATGTGGCTGAGGGAAGCACAGCTTCAGGCTTGCAGATCATGCATTGGCTGCTTATTTCTCTGTGCTGGGTGGATCCTGTGAAAACTTAATCGAGTTTTATAGCTTTAATTTCATGCCTGACTCTTTTTTTACCCTTTCTTTTCAACTGTCTTGCAAACCAGAGCAAATGACTCCATTTGGGCTATAAAGGGAAAGAGCTGGCAAACGGTCTAAAATATTTTAGCTTGCCTAGTGAATGATAGCAAAAAATTACTCTTCCTGCTTCATGCCATTTCCATCATTTCTGCAAGCTCCCAACTCTTTACCCATGTGGCTAATAAGAAATAGCCAGGGAATAAGTTGGAATTGCTGAAAGCTTTAAGTTTTAAAAGTTCTTTGTGAGGGTATATCCTGCCCATGTGCTAAGGTTGTGTTCTCCACAGTATCCATATCCCATGTGTCCCATATCCTGACCTGCTGTAACTTGTGGGGCAGTGCTGGGGTGGGGTTGTCCTCATTGTCTCCTGGACTGGGGTGTGCTGAAGATGCCACAAGCAGCTCTTGATGCCCTTTCTATTTCGAGTGAGGAAAGAAGTGATAGGGAATAGTAAAGCAGGGGATGAAACTGGGTGTAAGAGGATACCTGTGAGTGAAGTCCTCCTGTTGGCAAGCCGGGGAGAAATTGCACCCTGTTGCCTGAATTGGGAATAGTTTTTCATTTGGGATGCCGAGGGAAAGTGAGGTGGATGAGCTCTAGTGATCTGCTTTTCTGCTGTTCCATCCTCTCATTCCCATGGGGAAATGAGCTCTGGATTGCGGCTTGTGGCTGTGTGTCTTAAGGAGTGGAGCTGAAGCTGAGCCCAAAAGGCCCCTCTCATGGAAAAGCCCCTTGGGAATTCTCAGGCAGGGGGATCAGCTACACACACCATGCTGCTAGCTCAGCTAGGAGAAGAGAAGGCTCTGACCTCGGGTCAGTTCCAGCCAGGTTTATTGCAGGAGCCAAAAGGAGGTAGGGCAAAGGGCAGGCAAGAGCATTGACCTGAAGCCAATGGAGACACACCGAGGGGGAAGGAACCACAAGGCCAAGGTCATTGGAGGGGGGCAGAACCAACCAAACCATTGTGTACAGAGCGCATGGGAAGTATCCCCTCAGGCAGGAGGGGTAGCTAGGGTCTGTCTTGCCAAGGCCAGACCCTGGGTATTACACTGAATGGCTGAAGGGACTCCACAGCGGCTGAGGTCTCAGTGGTGTTGACATGAGCCAGAGGAGCCACCTGTGCAGCTCAGGACCTGTCCTGACCAGTCTGGAGCTGGTGTGGTACATGCAGCCATGGTCCAGGTGCAGAGTGTAGCTCAGCTAATCCACTCATGGATAACTGGGGGATTACTCAGATGGATTCTAATACAGTGGCCTTTAATAATAATCCCCCCCAATCCCTAAATCAATGGGAAATGGGCGTCTCTGTATGAACCGAATGGCCTGTGAAGGCATTTTAGGGAGAAGAATTCTTGTGTATCTATGTGTGAACATACATGTAAATGCATATGGGTATTGTTGTTCCTCTTCCTTGCCCTTCTGACCCGTGTCTGTGTGTTTTGCTGGCAGGGACCTGATGCCCAGGACACTAGAGGGGCAGATCACCATGGAGAAGACCCCCAGCTACTTTGTCACCAAGGAAGCCCCAGCCCGCATCTCCTCCATGTCCAAAGGCACCAAGCTGATCGTGGTGGTGCGGGACCCCGTGACCAGAGCCATCTCGGACTACACCCAGACCCTCTCCAAGAAGCCTGACATCCCCACCTTTGAGAGCCTGACCTTCAAAAACAGGACTACGGGCCTGATTGACACCTCGTGGAGTGCCATCCAGATTGGCATCTATGCCAAGCACCTGGAGAACTGGCTCCTCTACTTCCCCATTGGGCAGATCCTCTTTGTCAGCGGGGAGAGGCTCATCAGTGATCCTGCAGGGGAGCTGGGCAGGGTCCAGGACTTTCTGGGCCTCAAGAGGATCATCACCGACAAACATTTCTACTTCAACAAAACCAAGGGCTTCCCGTGCCTGAAGAAGGCAGAGGGCAGCAGCAAACCCCACTGCCTGGGGAAGACAAAAGGCAGGACCCACCCTGACATCGACCAGGAGGTGGTGCAGAGGCTGCGAGACTTCTACCGCCCCTTCAACATGAAGTTCTACCAGATGACAGGGCAGGACTTTGGCTGGGACTGAGCCTGGCATGGGAAAGTCCCCTGTTATTACTGGCCCGGCATGGTTTGCTTATATAAAGAGATATATATGTATGTAAAATGTACAGAAATCTATTTTATAATAATTTATTTTTAATTCCTAAGCAATTAATTCACTAAGCTGCCTAACTGCACTGGCTAGAATGGTAGCCTGTAATCTGTTTAACATTCCACGGTGTTTAATTCTAATGTCTCTCCTTTCCTTGTTTTTTTCCCCTTCTGCTTTCTCTTTGGTTTGGTTTGTAACAGACAGTGCTTCCACTTTTCCTAAACAAAATTTGTATTTAAAAATCAAAAGAGGGAAGGGAGGGAGGGAAAGCACAAGTTTATTTTTGTTACGGGTATCTGGCCTTTATAAACACTTGCTTTCCCTATTCCAGTGTCCCAGTCTCTGCTCTGCTGTTGTGTTCCCTCATCCCACAGTTCCCTGGTTAGTTTCATGGCCCTGGGGGGGTATTTCTCTGGGGTGAGGTGGGAGGAAGGCTGGGCATCCCTGCACCCCACATACCTCTGCTGAGCAGCAGCATGTTTTCCTAGTGGCTGTGGGAACCCCAGTCATAGGGCTCCTGCTCAGGATTGCCAGGAGGGCAATGTGCTCTTTTTCCAGCAGAAAAGCTGCAGAGCCTGTTGCATGGGCAGAGCTGTCCTCAGTACAGTTTTCCTTCCTGCTTTTTGTCCAGGAGGTTCTTTCCCACAATCCCTCTATGTATTTAAAATCTTTGCTGCAGGACAAATGTAAAATGCTGTCTGTGTGTGACATGTGTGGTGCTGGTCAGTGTGACCTGCAGAAAGTGTCACTCCAGGAATACCCCTGCATGCCAGGCACTGCTGGGAGATGGCAGTGCCTGCAGCACATGCAGCACCCTCCACCCACCAAAGACACCAGCAGAAACACTGGGAAAACCTCAGGTGTCTTCCTGGCATCCTGCCCAGGATGGACTGTGTCCCAGGACAGAGCACAGGCACTGTTACCTCCAGCCCCATGGCCACCACAGCACCTCCCAGTACATGAGACAGGGGAACATCACCCTTACCCCTCTTAATTCCCATCACTTTTTGGTCCAGCACCCCATCCGTGGTCTCTCCCAAGGAGCATCATTTGCTTAGAGCCAAGAAGTGCTGCTTTACCAAAAAGGGGGAATCTGTAGGAAGGCAGGACGGAATCAGGGCACGCTGGGGTTGGGGTATTTCTGGTAGTCCCTGGGTGCACTGGCTGAGCACAGGAGTGGCATCCAGGCAGGGCAGAAAGCTCCAAATATGTAACCATTAACCTGGATGAAACCCTTCTCCTTGGGAGTAACCAGCTGCTGTGGGACTCCAGGACAGGTTAGGTGGGCTGTCCTGAGAGTCTGCCAGTCTGTCACTGTCTGCCAGTGTTTTGTGAGCTCGGGAGGTCCTGATAAGCACTGTGTGTGTCCAATGCCTTATCATTTCTGTCAGAGGGTCTGCCAGCTTGACTGAACACTTTATGGTGGCAGCAGAAGTGATTTTCTCAACTAATTTTTAACAGAAACAGAGCTATGATGTCTTTGGGCAGCAAAACTCCCCACACCTCACCTGCAGCACTGACAGAGAGAGCAAAAGCAGAATGCTCTGGGTCTGCTGCAGGTGCCAGGGAGCTGCCCTTCTGAGCCCTGTTTAAACCTGAGCGCTTTTGGTTTGGCTGAGCACTGTCACACCTCCAAAGGGATTTAGGGGCTCACGCCACCGTGTGTGGGTTCACACTTGGGGTTCAGTGCATGTGGGTGACCTCAGGGAAAGAGAGATTTTAAGCATAACATCATCAGGCTGAGCTGCTCACAAAACTGCTGTGAGCAGGATGCAAATACCTCCTTGGGGTTTGTCTCCAAACACATCTTCCCACAAACAGGGAAGTTCTCCTTCTTGCCCTGAGCCACTTCTAGTGAAGAAATGACACTTCACACCAATGCAGTCTGACTTCAGGGGGTACAGGTGGGATGTGGGACATGCTGGGCTGTGCAGGCTGACAGCCCCTGCTTTCCCCTGTCCTGCAAAATCCAGCTGCGGGCCTGAGCAGCCGGGTGGATCTATGCACTTTTGAGGGCTTTGGCTTCGACTCCAGCCAGGTCCCTGGCTCTGCTTCCTGCTGCCAGGACAGTTGATGAATGCAGGAATGTGTCTGCTTTAACCCAGACCCTGCCACTGTTGGTGACTGAGGGGAAGGAGCTGCAGGCACTGAGAAGAAAATACTTCCTGGTGGAAAAACAAGTGATTTTTAGTTCTCAAAACCTCAGTCTTCCTTCTAGCAGCTTATGCAATGCATGGAAGAAGCTTGACTAGGCTCTTCACCTGGCCCTTGGGCGAGCTCTCAGTTGTGGCTGTGCCACTTCCCAGAGCATTTCAGTGGTGGAGCCTCCAAGACCTGTGTGCTGGCACGGGCTCCTTTCCAGGTGCTTCCCTCCAGAGTGTGTGCCGGCTGCTCAGTGCCGGAAGAGTTTTGCATCCCCTATGTCTTCCTGGGTTTCCTGGAAACAAGTTTTTTATATCCCAATGCCTTCCTCAGCTGTACAGCAGAGTGTGGGCTCAATTTGTATAATCAAGTCCTGCTGCAAAGAACTCTTGTGTGGAGCAAACTTGTTGGACAGTGGAAATACAGAGTGAGGAGTAACTCTTCTAACCATAAGCAAATTGTTAGTCCTGACTCAATATCCTTCATAATGAAGTCTGCACTAGACTTTTAATGTAAAGAAGCCTTACCTAACAAATATGACAATGAAGGTGAATTATCTGTGGTGTTCATCTGGTTGCTAATATTGGAATCAGTCTATTTTTTTTTAATATACCCCCTCCTTATTTTTAAATTAAGCTTGGAGATGTGAGTAGAAGTTTGGTTGGTTGATTTTTTTTCACATTGTAACATTAATTTATGGCTGAGTTTCATTCAGTCTTGTACTCAGAAGTGCAGTATAGCTATTAGTGATGTGTTGTCTGTAACATGGTTCTACAGTGTAGTCGCCAATTAAAAAAAAAAATAACAAAACAGAAAGGAAAACAAACAAACAAAAAAGTCACAAAAAAGAAAATCTAAAAAAAAAGTATATGGAGTATTTTGTGGTATGTACAACACAAATTAATTTTACATGGAGAAAGATGTTTCTAGGAAAATGGAATTCTGATAATTCATACTATTTGTATGAACAAATAAAAGCTCTATTTTACGAAGCGACAGGCGCGGCTGTGTTCATTCGGAAGGGCTGAAGTGCCGTCCCCGCACCCCGCACTGGCACGTCCATCCCGGGCTGTCGGTGCAAGCCCAGAAGCCCGTGCTGGGACAGGGGGGACAGACACACCCTGAGCACGGATGGGCTCCCTGCAGCTGAGCCGGAGGCGTTCCTGGGGGCGGAGGTGTCCGGGAGCTGCTCGCTCAGAGGTGCGGGGGCTGGGCTGCCCTGCCGGACACTCCTGCATCCAGTGCCAGGTCCAGGAAGAGATCTCAGGGATTACCCTCGGCCCTGCTGCAAAAACTGGATGGGCTCAGGGATGCTCCAGGACAAACTCAGTCCTTTACAGCTGCAGTGGAGAACCCCTCCGGTGCCAAGTTACTTTTCCAAAGCTTTGCTCTTACTGTGGTGGTGCTGATGCAGCCTCTGCAGCCAGTGGTTGCTGTTGCTCCCTACACACTCAGCATTTTTTGACATAAAACTTCATTATCACTAAATTCAGAAGAGTCCCAGGGCAGTGCAAAAAAGCAACACCTGAAGAATTATACAGATTTATGTAATGTACCAAATACCACTGAAAATGAATTTAAATAATTTAATTTTTTTTGCAAGCATTGCATCTGGTGCAGAGTAATTGATGGTACTCTTTCAGATTGTCCATTTTTCAGAGACCCTCTAGAGAAGGAGTCAGAACAGAGCACAAGATTTAATTTAGCAATTTAGGAAGAATTTAACCTGGAAACCTCCAGCTGGTCAGGGCTGTAATTAGCTGCTCCCAAACTCTGGCAATGCTCTAACTCTATAGGTGTCTCATTTTTAAAATATGTAGATTTTACTTTAACATTCCCGTGTAACTTTCAAGCAGCACAGCTGGATGACCTCAGCTTGATGGAGTTGAGCTGCTCCTTACCTCATTCTCACCTCCCCTTGATTTCGTTCCAAACCAGGTGTGAATGCCCTAGCAGATGTCAGTCCTGAAGGCAGTTTGGATCTGAATTCACTCTGATTTTACAGCAGCTCGTGGACCCCTGTCCCTCATTTCTGTATTTTATATGAGCTGCTCAGTTCTGGGTTGGAAAGAGTGTGGGTGCTTTTCCTTCCCAGGGGGTTGGTGCTGCAGAGGAAAGGGAAGGGGAGTCCTTGTGGGGTTCAGCATCGTTCCTGTCCTCTGTATGTCCCTGAAAGCTTGAATAAAAGACTATTCCCAGTTTGAATAAAAACTATACCTGGGCTTGTGGATATTGGGGATTCATTAAAAGCACCTTGAAGATTAAGAAGGTTTTCACTGGGGCCTGTTTTCAGGAAGATGTCTTTTTGATATATGTGTGAATTTTCCTTGTGCCTGGTGTTCAAATTGCTGGGAGTTTGTGCTGCTCACAGTCCCAGATCCCCAAACATCAGGGCATTGCAGTTTTTGTTATTTTTTGCTCCCCTTCAAAAATGTTACCTAGCCACTAGATCTGCCTGTAAATTTCTTTATTTGAAGCTAAACTATTATCCTCCAATTCCTCTCTATGGTTAAGAATCATGGTGTTAAAACATTTCCTAATGCATGTATTTAGAAAGGTAATAACAGTAACTAATTAGTTATAAATCATTCAAACATTTCTATGCAAGGCAAGTGTTCAGCACCTTGTTAAATGGCTTTTTTATTAGAGAGAGGAATTCCTGTGTCAAATGTTAGTGCGGGTACCTTCAGCTGGGATAATACCTTATGGCCATTGCAAGTCCTCAGACCTTCATGTAAGTCAGGATTCCTCCCCTTTATTTACAGATCAAAATTAATTTCTTTAAAATGCCTGATGGTTGCAGGGTCCTACAGCCTAACTGGGAGAGCAGGTGGTCCCAAACATGCAGTAGGTTGGTTGGTCTCACTATCTCTGAGCTCTTCTCACCAAGCTTTTATTCTCTTTTTATTTTATTCTCTTTTATTCTCTTTTTATTCTCTTTATTCTCTTTTTCTCCTGCTGCTTTTCCTTATTTTCCAGCAAACCAATATTCAGTACTGCAGGACTTTTAGATCTTGACTTCTGCCTCCTCAGGTTACTCTTCCCCCTGTGAAGTGGCTTACGAAAAGGATTGCAAGAATCAGCCACTCTCACTGGAACAATTTGCTTAAGAAGTGGTGAGCATTGTCCTCCAGGAATATTATTTGCAACTATTTATAAAGTCAACTCTAATTGTGAGCCTTAATTCGTGCTCATTAAGTCCTCTGAGATGCTTGATGAGCAGCACTGCAGAAGTGTTAAGGGTTCCTGGCTATTTGAGCTGCTCACAGCAGTGAAGGCATCACCATTTTTCTTGCATTGATCTTTTCCCATCCCACCAGGGGCTGGTAGAGAGAATATTGGTACCAGCTGCCCTCAGGAAGAATTTAGATATTGAGCTTTTGCCAGAAATTACAGGCCATGTGCTGGTACTCACCAAAATCCTGAACAAAGGGATGAAGTTTTAAAATAATATGCTCCAAAAATGGTTTGACAGAGAAGATGCAGCTAGCTGCTTTGACATTGAAGTTATTTAGCTGGGAATTGATGTGTCAAAACCTTAAAAGCTTCACCAAAGAAAATTTAAGAAAGCACTATGATTCCAGCTAATTAACTGGTGTCAGCCAAATATAATTTATTTCTTACCATCACTCATGTCTACAACAGAATTATCTCATTTTTGATTTCTAATGACTTACTCTCTCTCATTAATCTGGCCATTCATTATTTTTATATAACTTTTTGGCATTGAAGCAAAGAAATTTTTTTCTTTTTAATAAGGAGAGAATCCCTAGATAATTCTGCATCACCCTTGACAGAGGGCAGGGAGTGTAGCTTAGGTTTCATGGCACAACTCCAGCCTCCCTTCCCAGGAACTCTACTAGGCTCTAACCCAGGTCTTACCCAGGACTTCAGCTTATCCTTGCTCCCTGACAAATTCCTTCCTGCATATTCAGGCTCTGGCTTGGCCTTTTATTCTACCAAAAAAGAGGCCTTTTCCTGCAGTTCTCAGGGAATTTTTTTCAAGTGCTTTTCACTGAGCATCACCGGCTTTTCTGTTTCTTCCAGGATCCCGGGCTCTTCCCATAGATACAGGCTGTTGCTGAGGTTTAAAATTTGGTTCCTTCACTTGAATCATCCACAGTTCTGTCCCAGGCATGTGTGTCCTGGTTATTGGAAGTGTTTGTGTTTCTGCTTTTCTCCTTTGGTTCGTGTGTTGGTTTTTACCAGTGGTTTGTTATCTCAAGTTCAGCTTGTTTTCAAGTTCCTGGAGCAAGCCCCAAGGATGCTCCCAAGCAGGACTGTTTTTTCGTCCAGTACCCCACCCTGAATCCCAGAATAGCTCCAAAAGCAAGGAGCTCCTTTGTTTTCTGCTGCTTATGGATGAACAGGGGTGAATCTGTAATGTGGAGGTCTGTGCTCTGCTGGGATTTCTGTAGCAGTGTAGTCTTTGAGCATAACCTAAAGACATCAGCAAATACTCATTGTGTGAAAGGACCAGTCCCAGCTACAGAGCAAAATAACTCAGGTGATTTAGAAAGGCAAGAAAATGTTGAATGCTTTACACGTATTGACCTGACCTCCAAAAAAATCCCATTGTTTCCAAGCACTTCAGAACAGAGCCTGCTACCCTCAGCCACCAAGAGCTCTACATCTCCCATGGGAGGAAGTGCCCCTGCCCCTGCCAGCCAGCCTGGGCTGCTGCAAGGTAACCCGGTTAGCTGGTGACCCAGGCAGGCAGCAAGAGCTCCTCCAGCACCTCCCTGGGGAAAGCAGGAGGGAGCACAGCCAGGAGTGCCAGGCAGGCAGAGTCTCAGCTGGCAGCAATCCACTGCCTTCAAAAGGTGAGCTGGTAGGGAGCTGCAGGCAGTGAACAGATGGCTGGAGGGTAGTGTGGAGAGTGGGAAAGGGAGCATTGCACAGGAACAAATATTGCTTTTCTGTGTCCTTTGCATGGGCTGCGGCTGCTTAGAGGTACCTTACAGGTAAGGGTATTTCTGAAACTCAGTGGGTCATGCCCACCTTGGAAACAGGTGTGTAATATAAGTTGAATGTGGCTGACAGGTCATGGAACTCACACCAGGTGTGAAATTGTGATAGAATGAGTCACCTACAGTTCAACATTTCCCTGGTGCTTCACCAACATCTTTCAAGGGCTATATGGTTACAGTGGGCTAGGATTTACCATTGTCTTCTTCTCTGACATGGTTCAGCTCCAGCCAGGATCTCAGCCCCAGTCACTCACTGTCCCCTCCTGGGATAAGGGATGGAATTGGAAGCGTAAATCTGAGAAAACCTGTGGCTTGAGATAAAGATAGTTCAATATGTAAAGCAAAAGGCATATTAGCAAGGAGATCAGAACCAGTCATGCATTGCCCACTTCCCATGGCAGGGAGGTGCTCAGCCATCCCCAGGACAGCAGGGGTCCATCAGATTGTAATGGTGACTTGGGAAGACAAACATCATCCCTACGAATGTTCTCCCTTTCTCCTTCTTCCTCAGCTCTCTATGCTGAGCATGATGTCATATTGTCTGGAATATCCCTTGGATCAGCTGTCCTGTCTGTGTCTCCTCCCAGCTCTTTGTGCCCCCTCAGCCCCTTAAGTGGGGGGATGGAGTAGGGTGGACAGCAGAAGAGGCCCTGACTTTGTGCCAGCCTGCTCAGCAATAGGGGAAATGTCCCTGGGTTATCAATGCTGTTTCCAGCACAAACCTAAATCACATCCCTGTAACAGCTGCTGTAAAGAAAATTAACTATATTCCTGTCCAAACCAGCATATGTTTTCACCTGTGCCTGGATGACCAGGCTCCAGTGCTGAATTTCTAATGCTGAGCTCAAGGAGGAACAAGGGGAAAGTGTGCAGGTAAATCAAATTCATGGGGTTGCAGCCCACAAGGTTGGTGGACTCTGGTTGCTCTATGATGTCTCTGCTGAGGACTGGGAGAGGCTCTGGCAAACCTGCTCTCAGTCCAGGATCCCACATCTCAGTGGGCAAAGGACAGACCATGCTGTTTACAGCCTGCTGCAGTGTCCTGGGTTGTGGTGTAGAACGTGCACGGAGTATTCTACCACCATCTTCATGAAC
>JANPWX010000476.1:360386-401466 GCA_024734555.1 Trochalopteron elliotii | reverse complement strand
TTCTTTTTTTTTCTTTTCCTATTAAATTGTATTTCTGACTTGGAGCCTCTCACTAGTTTTGCTTTCAAACCATCACATGCAGGAGATGTAGAGCTGCTCTACTCTATGCCCCTTCTCCTCTCCTCCTAAGCCAAAACAAAACTTGAAAATCAAAAAGCCAAAAAAGGAAAATGCCTCTAAAAGCCAAAGGAGTTTTTGACTCATTTCTCCTTCCCAGATTTTCATTACTTCCTATGGAAAATCCACTTCATCCACAAAAACCTGCTTTGCAGAAACTTCCATGTAGTTAAAAATTAAGAAAACATCTTTTTGGAAAACAGAGTGGCACTAACACTTGTGCTAATTCTGGCCCAGCAGAAGGCAGACAGATGGGACAGTGGGGACCAGGGCGGGGAGGACCTTGACAGCTGGAAGTGTCGCTGCAGCAGGAGGCAGGTAAGAGTTCAATATCCCAGCTGATATCTGAGCAGACCTGCAGTGAATTCTATCAGGCAGACAGGGAGATGTGCTGAAGCCACTAGGCTCTTCTGGTATCCAAATCCACCTGAAGTGTTGTTTAGTCATGGGCTAAAACAGGATTGACTGCAGAACTGTCAAACAGCCCCTGGCTTTCTTTGATCACGAGAATGATGGAAAGAGTCAACTTCAGGCCAAGTACTGCTCTGCCAGGGGTAAGCTCCAAAGCACAAATCTCCTGGGGCCTATCAGTACCAAGAAAGCCCAGGGATGGCATCCCTGCTGAAGTGCAGTGTGGAATTTAGCAGACACCTACACGAAACCTAGGGTCACAGTCACTTGGGCAAGGGGGAATGGCTTCAAAGTGAAGGAGGGCAAGTTTACACTAAGCATAAGGAAGAAATTCTTCCCTATGAGAGTGGTGAGGCCCTGGCACAGGGTGCCCAGAGAAGCTGTGGTTACCCCATCCCTGGAAATGTCTAAGGGATTGGATGAGGCTCTGCACAAGCTGGTCTGGTGGAAAGTGTCTCTGCTCATGGCAGAGAATTTGGAACCAGGTGATCCTTGAGGTCCCTTCCAATCCAGACCATTCCATGACTCTGCATGTTGCATCTCCATCTGCAGCATGGGCTGTGGTCTGCTCAGTTGATCCTCAGACAGGGACATAGAACAATACTATATTAATTTTTTTTTCAAGCATTTTTATCAAATTCCAATGTGGAGGGCCAAGTCCTCAGTTTGGTATAAATCAGCCCCATTTCACATGCTGTAGCTGAAATTGTCCAAGTAATTTCATGGTTCCTGTGGGGTTTATGTCATCTGGTGGGACCTGCATTTATGGGGCTTCTAAGCTCAAAATACAGCAGCAAATGCCTGGACAGCCAGTGCTCAGCCCCCCTGAGCAGCCCTGTGGTACAGGTGCAGATTGGCTCTCTTGACCAGACCATGCATGCATGAAGTCACAGAGCTGTACAGGAAATCCAGCTGGCTGTCAGTCCTTGGGAAATTCATATGCCATGTCTTGGGCTGGCAATATTCATCCCTGGAGGGGGAACAGCGCTCGGATCTCATTGCATTTCTCTGTGTATATTTGCTTTATGCCTCTTTGTTTAAGAGCATGTTTGGCAACTTGGTTGCTCAAGTATTGTGCTGGAAAATACAGTGGTTTTGTGTCAGCAGTGAGAAACTGTGAGCAGCCAGGGGTGCAATTCCAACCAGACACCACTGTGAGGGATGTGGGGTGAGGGGTCCTGTGCAGGATATCTTGGAGTAAGGAGGTCAAGATGCTGGGATTTGGGACACAAAGACTGGAATCCCTGTGGAACAGAGTCTATGAAGCATTTGTTGAGTGTCTGTGTTGCCATTTGTGGCAGAGCCCACCCCACCTGGGAAAGGGATCAAACCTTGTTCTTGTGTGCAGGTCTTTAAAGATGGTGCTGAAGGGCTGGATTTGGGTCTGCACAGACCAAACCACGGGGTCATTGCAGAAGGTCACCTCCAGAAGTCCTGACTGTCTCAGGGACCCCACTTTCTGCTCTCCCAAGGAAGGATAATGGTGGGAGATCTTGGATCTTTGATTTGATCTTCTGGATGTTTCATGGTATTTTGCAGATACTCCAAAAGATTTATAATGAGGCACTTTTCTTATTCTGTAAATCCTATTTTCAACAGCAATGTGGTCCCTTGGCATTCATTTTCCTATGGAATACTGATGAGGACTAGTTTTCTATGGCCTCTAGCTTCAAAATGTAGAAGCAATTTACTTACAGTGTTAGTTAGAAGCCTATTTAGGATCTGGGCCTCAGGACCAATGATTTCTGAAATCGTTACCTCAAAACACTTCAGCCCCAGGTGTGCTGGCTATTCAGAGATTCACAATCCTATCAGGAGGTTGTCTGAAAAGCTAAAACAAAGTTCTGTGTTTTGGAAGGCTTCCTTTATGCTCCTAGATTGTTTCAATGGAGGGGTTTTGGCAAGCTACTTACCCTGCCAGAACACCTTTGTGTTGTTTCCATCCTGAGAGCAGAGGTCCCAAATCTGCCTTCCCTTACCCTGACAGAATTGTTAATTCTGAATCAGACTTGGCTATGACAGATGTGTATGTGTATCATTTTTGCTGTTCACCACCTTCACTCTCCTGTTTTAAAGTTTAAATAATGATGTAACCTGGAAATAAACAGTAAATTCAGGAACAGCTTATAGTTTAGAAAAGATTGACTAGTTCTTGTCAAGGGCAAGCTGGCATAGCTGTGTTGACTTCAAGGCAGCAGAATTGATTGATGTTAACAATGTGGCTGACCCTGTTTCTCCAGATGTTCTGGTGAATGCCTGCAGATAATGAATTCTGTCTGAAAATCTATGGAAATTTATGAATATTTGTAAGATAAAGTTGCTGTTACATGGATAATGTGACCTGCTCCAGGCATGTCTCAGTGCAGGGCAAGAAGCAGCCCCGCTCTGCTAGCTGAGGCATAAATGTGCCAGAGAGACCCTAATTCAGCTGTGGAGGACAAAGCTGTTGCAACCACTGCTGAAGGTGGATTTATCAAGTGTATGATCGTAGCTCACTCTGTGTGTGTGTGTGTGTGTGTGTGACATAAACATCTATTATCTTCATTTGTAAAATTTCTCCTTGGCTCACCTCAGGGCAGATACCTCTGAGAGCTCAATTACAGGCAGTTACAGCTGCTTGACAACACTTCTGGCAGAGTGCAGGGCTGTGTCCCTGTCAGAGAGCAGAGCTCTGTTTATTAATGTACTGACACCATGCAGTGCCTAAAGTCACCTGGGAAGCTGCTGAGCTTCTCACAGGAATGCAAAGAGATGAAGTCTGGAGTGTAAGGTCCTTGTGGCTGTTGCAGGAATCTCCAAGAGGTGTTTGGTCACTTTGAATCCCATTGAGATGGAAGGACAACTTCTCTGTGGAATGCTCAGTCCCTGTCTCCAAAAGCATTGCCATTCAGACAGGAGAAATTTCATCCCTGCACCACAAGTGCAAAGGGATTTACCCAAGGATGGGCAGGGAGCCTGTGGCTGTGCTTGCAATCAAAGGTGGATTCCTGGCTCTCAGCCCACAGTGCTTTAAAGCATTTAAGCAGATACAAATCCCATCTGAGGATTGGACCCCTGCTCTCTGGAGGGATTAGAGAGCAGAAACTGTCCTGGTGTCAGAGCCACCAGCTAAAACCATCCCTATGGAGCTTGAGGGGTGATCCCTGCTGTCCTTCACCAGTGTCTCCCTACCTGGAGAGGATCTAAGGTGAGGAAGGATCTCTGGAGGTTTACAGCACCCAAATGATGCCATTTGAAAGTGTTGTTTAGCAACCTCCTGCTCTGCTAGCTGGCACAATGAGGGTAGGAAGGAGCTAGGAGTCTCCTGAGAGTGACCTGGGATCTTCTAAAGGCTTATTTATTTAAAAATACTTTCATTCTCCTTCTAAAAGTTGCTGGAAGAGGTCTGCATGGTCAAATCACAGCTCCAGTGATCAATCAGTTCCTCCTGATGACCAACATCCTGCAGCAGTGAAGGGTCATAATCAATCACAACCTATTATTATTACATGATGAAATTGTAATTATGGGAGGGAAATATGGCATAACATTTCCACATCAGTCACCCCTGAGCTTCACAATTTGCTGGCAACTCTCAGACAAGTTCACTGAAGTATGAAGTTGCTTCCTTCCCTCCCTATCCTAATTCAACCTAATTCAAGCAGGTACTCAGGAGGAAACCAGGTGAGGAAAAAATGTGGAAAGATTTCATTGCACCAGAGCAAATCCTTTGTGTCCTTACAGCTCCCCTGGTGCCACAGTAGGACACACATCTGTGGAAGTAGAAATCATTCCTTTTGGCCAGAAATTCTAAATATTTTTAAATGAAACCCATAATATCTTGGCTGACCATAAAGGCTAAAAACAAGAGAAGAATGAGCTCCTGGAGTTTTTGTTGCTCCAAGATGAATTATTGTGATAGAAACAATGTAGAATTTCAGAAGTACCTCTTTTCATCAAGAGTTCGATTCCATTTTGGAATTACTTTAAGTGCCTTTAGAGACTTTTTATATATAAGAGAAATTAATTAAGTATTTTGTAGTTAGCCAAAGAAAATTTTTGTTTAAAATATGGGTTGGAAACTTCCCTCTTATTCTGAAGAGGTCAAATATCTGCCAGAAATGAGCCTTTTGAAGGGTGGATGGATTTAGACGACCACAAGGTTCCTTCCAGCCTATCTTCTGTGACCCTGTGACATTAATCTCTGTTCTAATGGCCTGATCATCAATTATCACTGGATAAAGGAAAACAAAATTTGATAATGTCTCCTTGGCTGTGTTAGTTCAGGCTGCTCCCTTGCCCCTAGAATGTCATGCTGGGAAAAGATCTGGGACACACCTGTACTGAGTTTTGGTTTCCACAGGAGATTGTTCAGAAGGTACTACAGATCATGGTGGATTTGGTCATGTTCCTCTACTCCCCTGGAGCATAGGAGAATAAAATTCCCATTGTATCCTCACACCTAGACCTCCCCAGTCAATGGAATGGGCATAGATAAGTCCAGTTCCTTGTTCTGGCTCATGAGGGTGGAGGGGATCCAGGTCAGTTATATCCCTGAATGGGCACCTCATAGAGTAGAGGTGAGTCTGGATCAAAACACCCGCAGGGCTGATCTCTACTCCTATTGCAGATCTGATAAACTGGGCAGAGTGTGTTTTCTCTGCAGCAGATCAGCAGGAACTCGAGCTGCTCTGCTGCCTGTCCATGAGCAGCCATTTCTCTGCTCAGCAGAAGACCACAGACAAGGCAGCATCTCCCTCTCCCTCTCATTCAGTCTCCAGCCTGCTTTTCCCCAGGGAGCAGCTCCCAACACTGGCAGAAATCTCTCCTGCTCCCATGGATTGAGGATTTTTTTCCCTTCCCTTTTTGCCTATCTAGGGCATAGATATGAATAGATGCAAAGGCATTTCTTGATGTGGAAAAGTTTTGGGTTTTTTTTCAGTTTTACCCTCTTCCTCCTAGAGGTAGGCTCAGCTGTGCTCCAATGCCATTAGAACTGTGGAATTGCCCATTGGAGGAGGCCCACAGCTGTCAGTCAAATGGACCTTTTCTGTGCACCTTGTGAGCAGAGCAGGGCCCTTGCCATGTGAAAAACTGCATCTGGGTTTCAGCTGGGGGGATGAAACAAACCTTCTATGCTAGACAGAAAATGCCCTTCAGGATGGAATGTCTCTCCTCCGTCCCCCACAGTGCCCACTACCTGTTCTGCCTTAGCTGTTCTGGGCTGAGCAGAGCCCATTGCTGCTGAGTCACACTTCAAAGAGTTTTTCCTTTTTGCCATCCTTAGTGCCATCAGCTCCTCAAATCCACAATTTCTTTCCCATTTAAAAGGCTGCTGGGAAAACTTGTCAGAAAAGCAGCATTGACTGGGCTTAGCCCAGAAACCTCTGTTTTCCTGTCTGGTTATCTCTCTTTCTAGCCCTTTGACTTGCTGGTACTGAGTGAGGTTCTGTGTTTCCCACATGATGCTTATTTTTGAATAAAGCACCTGGCATAATTACACTCATTCACTCTCTTTGGTGGAACACTTTGGTTTTGTGAAGAACCAATTTTCTCTTGCCAAGCCAAGCTTGGTCCCTTGAGCTGTCCCAGCACCCCATGCGAGGTTGGAGATGATCCAAGCTCTGTGCTTTGGGGGGTTTAGTGCTGATTTCAGTGGATTATCTGCAGCCAGAGCTGCCTTCCTGACACATCACTTGAGCTGAGCAATATCTTACATGCTTCTAAACCCAGCTTTGCTATTGCAAATGAGGGCACGATGGCACGGAGAGAGTGGCCTGCTGAGAGAGCTTCTACTTCTAAGGTCTTAATTACAATTGGGTCATTTTTAGAGCCCCCTCTTTTTTTTTTTTCCTTCAAAGTATTACTGGTAGAAATGGAGTTAAATTAGAAATCTGAGAGTTGCATTTTGATAGTGTGCATCCTTATGGCAGGGACTGAAGAAAAATGCCAAATATAATGGACTTCATGATAAAAACTGGAGGAAACAGAAGTTCTGTGTGATGACAGCTCCTGCAGTGGAGTAGAAGTTGTGTTGCTGTTATCATGTACTTAATTAGATCTTTTAAACCTGAATGACATCACACTGGGGATGTCATTGCCTTCATGTAGTTTTAAGGGAGGGTTCACAAATAGTGTTTGGCCTCTGGAAAAGGCCAATTAGTTTAAATGACACTTTAGCCCAAACGACAGAACTTGAGCAATTGCCTGGGCCATGGGTTGCTAATGGTGCCTTTCAGTTCCAGCCTGTCTGTTTAAAGCTGACAGAAGCCTGGTGTTGAGACAAGCAATTTCTCGGCTTTGCCTCCTCAGGGTGATGTTGGGAAATGGCTGTTCCTCTCTGGAGTGTCCCAGGAGGTGCAGGCACATCCCTGCCCCAGGGATGGGAACACAGCCAGAGCCCTCGGCCTGCAGCTGGGGAAGGGTCAAGGAAAGATCCAAGGGACTGAGCAGTGTTACACACAAAGCCCGTTCAAATTCAGGATCTGCCCAGTAACATAAGGATGAAATCCCTGCCCTTTCCATTGTTTCCTACCTTCACCCAGCCCCCCACAACCCAGGTGGTGGACAGCACCTGGAGGCAGCCTCAGTGGGCATGGGGACATCCCACAGCAAAGCATCAGAGCACACATGGATCAAATTCCTCCTCAGATGTTTATCCTTGCTAGTTTCTCACTGGAAGAGTTCAAAATGAGATAGCGTCACACCTGGGGAGATGTGGGTTATAACCCATGAGTGGAGAAGGACTGGGAGGGCCCTGGGAGAGTAGGTCTCTCCTGGCTGGTGAGGTCGGCTGCTCTGGAAGTTCCAAGTCTTAAGGATGGACATCTGGGGAAAACACTCATCTTGGTTTTGCCAGATTGATGGGAGGAGCATCAGACTAGCTTCAGGTGCTCCATCTACACTGTGTATGGAGGTAAGTCAGGCCAAAATATACACCCGTGCTGCGTTTAATTCAAAATAATGAGCTGTGAAGGTTCACCAGTCTATGGGGGAATCTGAACATTTCTTCATGATGTTCACCCGTAGTGTAGTCACCAGTTTTGGAAAGATGTCACACATTGTGTCACTTTGATGGGAAACAGTGACCCAGCAGGATCCAGCACCAGAGCCCTGTTTCAGCTACCAAGCACTGGAGCAGTGAGAATGAAGGGGAACCTCAGGGCTGATTTCCCCCTCTTGAGGCTGATAAAACTTCACCAAGTTTATAACCCAGCAGCCAGGAATGGCAGCACTGAAGCCTCAGAGGGATAAACCTGGTGTTCCCCAGCCTGAGTCCTTTACCTTGGAATCACAGAATCACTAAAATAGGAAAAGACCACCAAGACCATTGAATCCAGCATTCCTGTGCCACTGTGATGAGTTCTTTAACCTTCCACTTCTCCAGAAACTTGTATCCAGGCCTAATCTTCTTTTAAATTTATTCTAATTATTAATGCAACACATCTGTTAGAAATCATGTCAGCTCAGAGCAAGGGAAGGGATTAAGGTAGGGGTTGGCATATGCTTCAAGTGCCTGTATTTAGCATTTCTAACACTGAAATCTTTAAATGAACAGAAAGGTTTGCCCAGAGCCCTAAGTCATCAGCTCATTGTTGGATTTAAGGCACAGTGTCACTAATTAAGATTTAGGAGCTTACATTATATATAACAGTGCTCTCCCTGTGCTTGCATGTAGGATGGGGCCCAACCCCAGAGATGGTTCTCACCTGCCCAGGTGAGACCTGCTGGGTCTGTGCCACTCCCCGAGCCAAGAGCAGGCACCAGCCACCAGGGTTTATCCTGCCCCTCCCGTGGAAGGGCTAGCATCCCTGGGAGAGCACCGTAGCCTCAGTTCTGCCACTGCCCTTGGCAAATTCCCTGCCTGCAAGTGGAGATCATCTTTTAGGCTGTCACTGAGCTGTTAAATGTTCCTGCATCTTCCTAGGATATAGAGTGGTATGTAAGGGTAGGCAGCACAACTGAAGAGGAATTGTAGCTTTAAAATAACAATGACAGAGTCAGAAGTAAATTTCTGCAGCTGTGGAATCTCAAATCCATGTGTAGGCTCCCTCAGCAGTCAGCAGAAAACTGGGAATACTCCTAAACTATGGCTGAGGTGAGCTGTCAGTGGAAGCAGAGCCCTAAATGTTGGCTCTGCTACATTCAGGCCAAAGTTAATTATCTCAAAAGAGCAATTCTGTTGAGTGTTAGTGATATGCTGTTCCACTTGCATTTACATGTTGTCTGAAATGATTTGTCAACAATCTTCTGTAATTAGATCTTGATTTAGGCTAATCAGGATATGTCTTGTTAACCCAAAGTGTGTATTTAAACCCCCGTTGAACATAATAGGGCACAAGCACATGCTGAGGAAATATGAAATATTTTCACAAAAAGCCTGAACTGAAATAATCAGCCTTTTTGCTGTTTCAACCATTCTTGCCACTGGCAAGAATAAAAGGACTCCATTATTCCAATATCATGAGCTGTCTCCAATTATTTCGCCAAATTTGTGAAAATTCCACTCTGGAAATGTGAAAGTAAAACACACCGGTACATTAAAGCGTTTTAAAGCCATTGCTGAGATAGTGGCTTTATTCCAATTTTTTATCTGTTTTTATTTTTTCCTTGTGTCCCTACAGAAATTTCAGGACTGAGTCAATTTTGTAAAAGTCACTTAGATTCCACAAGGACTGAATTTGCAGCCTTGCTAATGTAATTAATGTCTATTAAGAGAGCGTGTGCCCAGAGCAGCTTAATAGGAAAATCTAATAATGTTTCCTATTGGAATGTTCCCTGTTAAATCATCAAAATGTTTTAGTGTATGTTTTCTGTAGGCAGCACTGTATAATGGGAATGTTACACAAATTAGTATTAGGCCCTTGGTGAAATGGGATCTTTTATTTAATTTGATTTTACAGCCAGAATGCAGAGTGATTGCTGCTTTGGCCTCACCAGCATGTGGCCAGGCAGAATTAGGTTTTGTTGGGATCACCTTTGGAATGTCTCCTCCACAGCCCTTGCCTACAGAGTGGCCTGGGTTCCTTTCTAACCTGACCTCTAAATGGCATTAGGAATGTCCTTGTGGAGCAATAGCATGGCAGGATGGGCTCCATAAAAACAGGAATCCCGTGGCTGACCAGGGTTGTGTTTTATTTTTTTAAGGTAGGTAATGAAAAAAGAAAATGGAAAGCTCGTGCCTTTGTTTTTGTTTGGGAGCAGAGCTGCAGGTATTTGAATAAAGCCCCCCTTGTTCTTCAGGTGTCGTTGCTGCCCCGTTTGCTGGAGCCCCTTTGGGTTTACTCAGGGGCTCAATGGTGGTTGATGGAGCAGACACAACCAGACCCTCATGCCAAGTTCTCTCCCTGACCTCTCCATGTGCTGGGATGGCAGAGATCAGCTGGGTCCCCCACTGGGAGGGGGCAGCAGTGGGCAAGGAGAGCACAGGCACTGCTCTGCTCATGGGGTGCCAGCTGTGGGGCCCCACAGCTGGGCAATGTCTCTGTCACCCCTGTTCTACTCCTGGGACAGCTGAGTCCTGAGGAGGGCACTGCTCCCACCCCCTTGAACCTGGGGAAAGGGTGAAATCCCAGAGGAGCTGCTTCTCTTCTCAGTAACTACATGGTAACCTTGGCTGGTCAGCAGTAAATGCCCACATTAAACTCTTCCCTCCCAAATTGGAGGCAAACATTTTTGCCGCATGAGGGAGATGCTGGGTTGGCTCAGCCTGGGGTGGTGCAGCTCTGAGAATTCAGTCTCAGCAAAATATTAACTGAAAATTAACTGGGATTTGTTCTTGTTTTAGTTGTTTCTGTTCTGGAGAGGGGAAGGAATGAACATTCCCCTGGATTTTAGGGGAACAAGGAGGGCAATTTGTTGAGGGAACCCTCTGAGATGGGCTGTGTATCTGCAGTTAATCTCTAAGGGGAAAGGTTTGCCTCTCTTTTCAGGCTGCTGCTTTAACTCACCCCAGGAGGAAACTACCAGGCCAGGGGTTCTTTAATTTTTCATCAGGCAAAGCTGTTTCCTTCCCTAGCAAGGAGAATTTCTTCTTCAGAGCAGACTGATTAATTCTGTCTTATGCACCATCTTGTACTTGTGGCTTGCAGCACAGCTCCTGCAGCCCCTTCTGCAGAATTGGGCACTTTTCAGATGGGTCCAAAGTCAAGAGCTCCTCCAGGAGCAGCTCCGGGTATAATCTGAGCTGATTGTGCTTCAGGAATAGCAAATTATAGAAGTCTTTGCTGAGGAGACCCCTTGAGCTCTGCCTTCCTTGGAGCAGCAATATGCATGTCAGCAGCTAGCCCTGGGCTGCCCAGCCAGTGTCCAAGTGTCCCTGAGCCTGAAATAGCCAGCTTTGGTTTGGGTTTAATGGCAATGTTCTTCAAAACATTGGCCTAGCCATTCACACATAAATTTGGGCAACCTGGTCTAGTGGAAGGTGTCCCTGCCCATTGCAGAGAGTTGGAATGAGATGGTCATTAAGGTCTCTTCCAACCCAAACCATTCTGGAATTGTGTGTGTGAGGTTCACTGGGCCTCTCTGTCTTCCAGAAAAGCACCATGATCATGGCAGAAGCTTCCCTGGATACAAATCCCCTCCCAAACAATGAAATGTTAAAATGAAACTGAGAATTCAGGAGCAGCCCTGGGTTTCCTGGTTCAGTGAACTTTGAGCTGCTGTCCTGATCTGAGAGAAAACAAGAAAACTGGACTTTTCAAAAACATTGACAGACATAATTCTGACAGAGTTTTCCTGCTGGCTTTCAATGGCATTTAAGCAAAGCTAGAGCTGAAATGATAGTGCTGGTATACGGGGGCTGGGGAACAGGGAAGGGGGATAGAGAACGGAAATTATTTGGGCAGTTCTCAATGGAAAATGATTTTAACAACAACAAACCCATTCTGTCTGCTTGTAAAACAGTGAACTTTAAATCCCTGTGTCCTCTAAGTGAAAAGCCCTTAGGCAGGGACAACTTTGACCAAAACGATTAAACAGAGAAACCTACACTTCTTGTGTGTTCCCATTACCAGTTGCAGGAGCCTAAGAGTGTCTTTATAGATTTCTGCTGTTGCAAAGGAAGAAAGAGTTGTTGGCTCCTCATAGTGATCAGTCTGCAAAACCTTTGCTTGACCTTTTTGGGTTTGTTTTCTTTTTTGTTTGGGGGAGGGTTTAATGTTGTTGGGTTTTTCTATTAATTACCCATGAACATCAAGGCAGTTCTCAGAAGCTGGCTGGGTTCACTTTAACTTTGAATTAGAGAAGCTGATGCAAAAATGGGCCTGTACCTTGTCCAAAATCATAAAATGGACAAATGACAACATTTGGGGTAGAACTCAATTTTTTCCTGGTTCAAGCTGGCTGTGCAGAGACTCAGTAGGGCTTCCCTGGAAGCAGGTCAGAACTATCTCCCTCACCTGTGAGCCAAGCTCTGTCCTAGCAGCAGGGCCATACACCTCACTTCATACCATTTAGCTACTGATTTATTTCTTCACTGGGATGCCTTACACACAGGCTGATCTGACAGTAACAGTACTTGATAAAATCCTTCCATTTTCTTGGTTTGGTAATTGAGCCTGCATGAAGCATCAGCAAGAACCATGTGGAAATGATTGATGAGAGGTTAGGTCCGTGGCAGGAGAAGGGGCAAAAGCTGCCTTTCTCTTGAAGTATTTGCCTTTTATTTTCTATCTGTAAATGCAAGCAGTCATATTGGGATTTCCCTGGTCAGGAACCACTTGGTTTAGCTACAGCATAGGCAGAGACCTTTTTTCATGCCTGTGCTGTTGCTGTCTTGGGTCCCCACCACGTTATGCTCTTCTTAGTTGAATATTGCTGCTCAGCTAAATTCAGACTAATGCGTATCTTATGGGGCACTGTATTCCCTGAGAGAAAGTTTCAGTGAGTGCTGGATGAAACAGCGATGTGGGTCCAAGGACAGTGCTGTGCCAGTGTGTGTGTGTCCGTGCCCTCACTGGTATCATCTGGGTGAACTTGTCCTGCCCTCACATCTCCTGAAGACATGGGATGGCTACAGAAACATGACCTCTATGAGACCTTGGAGTTTATTCCATGTATTTGAGAGAAAAAACCACGACTGTTCAGAAGGAAAAGTAATATAACCTGCTGTCTGGGGTGGTGGACACAGTGTCCCAGCCACATCCCGGCCATGGCATGTGTTGTGTCCCTGGGTTGGGCTCTCCAAGGAGGAACTGGTGATATTTGTCCTTGTATAGCTGGCAGCTGAACTTCCTGATGCACAGCTTGGACGCTTTCATGGTTTGAACTTTCCTGTGATCTGGGGCAGTGAAACTAAATGTAGTGGAGTGAAAAAGGGGGATGAAAAGTGGAAAAGGAGAGACAAAGTGCAATATTGTGCTAGGTTTTGTCTGCAACCAAACCCCAATGTGTGTGTGCTGTTTGACTTTGTCAGATGCTCTTGTCACAAAGACTGTTTTCTGCAGGGACAGTGTCTGGGTGATGTTGATAGGAGCAGGAGTTTGGGATTTGTGATGGACTATCTGGTTTGAATCAAATAAAGAATCACTCTGAATCCCTGCCCATAGCACAAATGAAGCCTGCAGCATGTTAACAAGATAAGAAAGTCTGGCCAACTCGCTTAATCTATTTCAGGCTCCTCTTGGCTTCCAGGTGCTCTTCCTGGATCATGAGCCAAAACATCCTGGGAGAGGCTCTTGCTGTCATATTTCCAGCCCATCTGATAAGGCTCTTGCCTTCAAGCCGGCATGCTGCTGCAAGAATCCCACTCTGCCCTAGCCAGGGATGTCAGCTTAGGGCTTCGAGGCCAGATCCAAACTGTAAATAGAAAAATAGAGGTTTTGTCAACCAAATGCCTCACCAGTTGTGTTCCTTTGACCTCAGTGTTCCCCTTTGGGACATGTACTTTTTCCACTGATGGGCAGCTTATTTTCTTGTCCCGTGTCCTATCAAATCCTCATGGCACTTGTCTGTTTTAAAGGGTGTGCAAGGAACTGGGCATTGTTAGTTAATCTGAAGGAGGCCCAAGCTCACTTCTGTCCCCAGACAAATCTACCTGACAGCTACATGCTACCTTGTTGACAGAACCATGCTAGGATTTCTTGGCTGTGCCTAGGCTTCCAGATGGGCTTAAGGAAGCAGGGAGAGCCCTGTGCTAATGTGGGCATGGGTTTGGGGCTGGTGATGGTCATGGACTTCATATTACATTCACAATTTACAGCTCCAGACTTGGACTTCCTTGTTCTTCCTTGGCTCTCTGGGCTCTGAGTAGCTTTGCAAAGAGCAGTGCAGTTTTTGGCAGGGCTCAGTAGCCCCTGCTGGAAGGACAAAGCCCCTGAGCTGTGCCAATGCCCAGCCTTCTCTGAGGAACCTAGAGGGTGAAGGGCGAGCAGGGGAAGCAAGAAAGGAGAAACACTCATCCCTGATGATTTTCCCAAGCACCTGATGGGGGTTGGACTGCCCAGACAAGGCTAAAACTCAACCCAAGGGACTTGTCTTTGCCACAAACTCCTGGCTTTTCTGTAGTTAAACAGAAGATGCTTCAGACTGACTTTTCAGTGTTTCTCTGAAATATCTGTGTGTTCTCCTACCGAACATTGCAAGTACTTGCAATTTTTTTCCCCCCAAAGAGCTGAATCTAGTCACTTTTTTCCTCTAGGCTTCAGAGGAAATGGAAAGGTACTTAACTTATGTTTTATTCATTGCAGTCACTATCTCTTGTTAATTTACTTACATTATTTACAGAATTTTAAAGTATTTTGTGTGTCAGGCAGCATCCCAGGCCCTATAAAATGCTAATTTGCAAAATGTATCAGAGGCAAACATCTTTCCTGGGCCTCTAGGTAGACAAAGGGTCATCCCCATTCTTAATTTATTTTTTATGATTCTATATTTAAATGCAATAAAGCCTGCTTGAATGGCAGATCTCAGGCAACACACTTCCCTGTGTGGTTAAATTTTATGAAGGTCCATTGTGGTTGTGCTACTGGTACAATAAATTTAATTTTTGATCTAGTGCCCTTAATTACTAAGCATGACTGAACCTGGTTTAAGTACAGGAATACTACCTTGGATCTTTGCCCTCAATGGGAATGAACATAAGGTTCTGAAAGTTCAAGTAACTTTCTGAAAAGAAATTAAGTTTTGTTGCTTCTTTGCACTTCCTGATTCCAGTGAGAAAGGAAATGGGGGAAAACTCAAACCCCAGAAGGGTCTTAATGTTTTAGGTTTTAATCTCATGTCTGTGAGCTCCTGGCAAATTGGTCCAGTTCCCAGCCTTGGAATCTTCTGAAGTGCTGGGGCAGTTGACACCATGAAACTGGGCAACACATGAAGATTTAGGAACATTTTAAGGTAGTGTAAATCACTGTGACATGCCTGAACTGTGTGTTTCCTGCTGCTCAGCTGCCTCTCAAGGTTTAAGGATCTGTTTCAATAGGAAACACTAGACAGTAGATCCCAGTGGCTTTTGTGTTGGCAGAGTAGGGCCAGAGGTGTGTGGTCACCACAGGACATCCTGTGAGTGTCTCTTGGTCACAGTGGTTATCACCACTGCTGTCTGCTGCACTTCTCCAGGTGTCTCTAAGGCGTTCTTGTGCTCCTTTGCCCAGCTAAGAGGATGTGGTGGTCCCACTGCTGATGAGGAGCACAGTTTATCCAGGCCTCTCCTGATTGCTCTGGAGAAATCCTGGGTGAAAATGAAATGTTTTGCTGTGAAGCATCTAAGTCAGCAACCTGTACAGCATTATGCTGCTCAAAATTTCCTTGTGTGTGCACTGTAGCCAGAAAGAATGCACTTAACACACAAAAACTGCCATTCTACTAAGGGAAAAAAATTCCCATTTACAAGCTTGTTTGAAAGATTTCCTCCCTCCATCTTAATGAAGAAATCGGCATGTTAATAAATGCAAGCCCCAAGAATCTGCATGATGCTCAGACACTGTAAAGAGGATTCTCTGCACCCTGAATGCAGCTCATTCAGCCCAAGAGCACACCCTGCTCTGGAGCTGGTTCTGCCACCTCCAGTCAAGTCAGAGACACAGCCCTGCCTTAGGATGTGTTAGATTTATCTGCGAAGAAGAGCTGAGAGTATATGAACTTCGACAAGAATTAAGACTATGATAATTTTGCAAGTCATTCTTTATGATGTCTTTATGAAATGGGGAAAGGCATCAAAGGTTGCCTGTTGGAAATTACTGGAAGCTAAATTTAAATATGTTCCTCTTCCATCCACAACCTTGTCACCATCTTGCTGCCGTGTTCCAGTGGGCCCATGAATCTAGATCACTTTCTTTTCACCATCAGTAAGACCATCAATTCCTCCAAGCATTCTCTTCAAGTTGACTTGCACATGCATTTCCAAATATTCTTCCTTTCCCCAGACCTTGGTTTGTCTCACTATCAGGTGAGAAAATCCTTCCTGATGGTTTCATAAGTACACACGATGTGGCATTTACCAACATTGGTTAAATCTAAATAAATAAATCCATCTGTTCCCCAAATAACCTGTTTCTTCTGTGATGTCAAATCCTGGCCTTGGTGACATCATTAATCATCACAGGAATTGCTGTGATGCCCCAGAAAATTACTGGCTAAAGCAGTCAGGAGCCAGCTAGTGAGTGGAGGAAGGAAATTATTCTCTTCAGATAAGAGCATGGGAAAAGGAAGAAGGGAAATTTAGAACAGGTTAAAGGATCTTTTAATGTGCAGGATGTAATACTCTCCTGTGTGTGGCAGAGATGAATTCTTTTTTGTAAGGTAAAGAACCTCCAAGGAAATACATTCTAAATAGGCTGATGTATCCCGGTACAATAGGAAGAGAATGCTATAATTCTAAATCTGTGTACCTGGAGGTAAGTGAAAGGGAGAAACTCTTTCTCTGAGGGCTACACCCCAGTGTTTCCTGATCCCAGGAACCTCCTTCATGCACATGACAGTTAAGATATGCCAAGCTGGATCTGCCATCTGATCATTTCCAGTGCACTTGCTGCAGTGTATTATACACCCAGGATGTAATTTGCTTTAGTGAAATTGTCATTTTTAGTCCTAAATAGCTGGTGGCCACTGAGCTAAAGACAGCTGTCCAAAAGTGATCTTGAAGATCACACACCATTACCGACTTCTTGTTTAAATTGCAGAGAAACACTGGGGCTGCATAAGAAGATGCTGATTGTCAGACTGAGCAAGCAAACTGAGGTGAAGATGATGTTGGGAAGAACTGCTGCTTTGACATCTCCGTCTGCACTGTTCAAAATGCTTTTCTCAATTCTCTGTTCACCCACTATCTTCCCTCAGCAAACTTCCTGGAGATAAGTTTCTACTCTTCTCGGACAAATATTTTTCAGAATAAACAGGGAGGCTGAGGGAAAGCGTTTGTTTTGTACCTTGGTGAAGTGATAAAAAAATCCCCGTGTTCTGCAGCCCTTGAACCATTGTTCCTTTGTGTTTTTGGCAGAAATGTTTGGGCTGTATTGATTTCTTGTGAAATGAAATGTTAACAAATGTGTAGCAACAATGGAAGTTGTTTCCTTCTCTTTCTTGTGAATTTTCTGAGCCTGGAGGATTTTTTGACCTTTATTCCCTAAGCTCCTGGTAGGAAATTGAATGAGGTTCATGGGAAAACACTGTAACAATTAGTGGCGTGATCAGCTGGCTTCTCTTTCCCTGTAGTGTCTGTGTCGTACGAACCTGCCTGAGGTGTTAAAAATGACAACAGTTAAATATCCATGAAACTTTGGACACAAGGCATTATAAAAATAATGTTACTAACCTTTTTCTTATTTTAAAATTTATTAGTAAGTATTCTCTTGGAGGGGGAAGGTCCTTGGCAAGTTAATCTCATTCCCGGCTTAGCCTTGGGTTTTCTGCAGTCTATGAGCCCATACAAGCTTTACATTGCCCTGCAAGCTGAGGCAGCTGCTGACAACAGCCTGGGAGCAAAGCTGGTCCCACACCACTCCTGAGGCGCCCGCAGCTGTGGGGGAGAAAACCTGAACCATACCGTGCTATTTTTCATCTCCTAACAGAAAAAAAGGCTGCCAAGGGGAAATTAATGGGGATCAGCTCCTCCTGGTGCCCACTGAGCTGTTGGTTTTAAGCTGCAGATTTTATTTAAATCTCGGCAAGGGTCATCCAACCCCTGTGCTTTGTGTTGCAGCACTCAGCTCCTGAGCTGCCCTCCTGCACTGCTGGAGGTTCCCTGCCCTGATGAATCAATCCCATAATATTCCACCCCTCCATACATGACCTCCCTGCACTGTAGGGCTGTTTGCAGGGTTATTCAGGTGCACTGCTGTAAGTACAAGCTCCCAACACTCTTTCCCTCCTGTAGTTCATAGCTCTCACTGTTCTGGCAGGGAACAAAAGGATCTGACCTTCCTGAGGGTGAGCAGGGAAGTTGCTAAATAACCAAGTTCTCCTTTCCCCAAAAGGCTGTAAATTGTGCTGGAATAATGGTTTCATGATATGCCAGATGAGAAGCTGCTGTCGGCCACCAAATTATTTTTAATTGAACATGAACCAGAGGAAATGCTTTACCCTGGAAAACTCCCACCTTCCCTCTCCTGCAGAGAACACATGTGCTGCCTGCCCTTGTCTCAACCTGATGGAAGCACTGGCAGCATCCCAGGGGTCAGGGAAGTTTCTGGTCCACCCCAGGAAAGGACGCAGAGATTCTATCCAGCTTTCAAATCGCTGCTGGTGTCTCCTTGGAGTGCTCAGGGACAGCTCACAGTCTTTGGATTTGCTGGAGATTCGTGCATGTGCTGGGGTCAGAGAGGGCAGTGCTGTAAAGCCTTCAGCACCTTGTGGGTTTGGGTTCTTGTTTTGTCACGGGGAGAGCCTTCCCCACGGGAAGGGGCATTGAGCATCCAGGTCTGGTGGGAGGCCTCCCCACCCATTGCAGGGAGATGGAACAAGCTGCTCTTGCAGGTCCCTTCAAACTCAAACTTTTCTGTGATTGTGTGACAGGTCCACTGTGCCAGAGGGTTAAGGAAAAAAATAGAGGAAATGGCTCTGCTCTGTTGAGAAAACTTTGATTAATGGTGGCAAGACAACATCCGAAAGCCTGAAGGTGAATGAACTGGATTTGTGCCACCTGTCCTCCAGCTGCAGCTTATACTTCTGAAGAAGGCAGGACAACAAGTGCCACAAGACGTTTTTTTTTTTTCTACCTGTGCAACTTTTATTGAACACCCTAAAACTCTTCCCTTCTTTACAATTTAATACTTCAAAAATGGGTCTTACACACCTTTTTCTTCTCCTCTTGGTTATTTTCTTCCATGCTTTGAAATTATTATGTGAGGAACATTACTGAGCCCCAAAGTGTGGAAGAAATGGTTCAGAGCCAAACAGTTCTGCTGGAAAAAAGAAAAAGTATTTCCATGGCTCCTCTAAATTCAGCCAACTTGGTTTTCTGTGGCTCCAGTTTTATAGGAGAGATTTCTGAAGTCCTACCCTGAGGTCACCAACTTGTGGGAAAGTACTTGTGATTTCTCCCTCCCCAGCCAATAACTATCAGTGCTACTTTTCACACTATTGCAGAATGACCCTAATTAGGCCTATTAAAGTTCGTTCTATTACTAACATGGCCATGATCCTGCAAGCACCTCTGCATATGCACAGACATTATTGATGTTGAGCTCCTGCTAAGCCAGTGAGACTGGATCTGTGCTGAAAACTGGATGTCAGGGATGGTGAGAACAAACGCTGTGCCCAGATATTCACTGCGTTTTGTTGTGAGAGACGACCTTCTTATCACTGCTGAAATGTTTAAGATAGGTTGTCTACAGAAGGAAGAGAGAGTTTTGCATAAAATAAGACCTGAACCAAAAATTTGGTCAAATTAAAGCAGAATCCCAAGGCTTTGGGTTTTTTTCCTGTCAAGGAAAAGATGAGTTTAACATTTTTATACCATGTTATTGTGAGTGAGCACTACACTGGTGTCTTCATTCCTCCCTACCAAGTGTTGCTGATGCTGCACCAGTTGCAGTTCCCTTGTGAGCTTCTTCCTCTCCAGGGCAGTTTCCCCTCACAGGCAGGAGCAGCACTGCTCTCAGGGAGCTCCCAAGCCCTGGGCAGGCTGTCTCATGCCTCATGCAGCTTTACCACCCAGAAACGCTGTTCCTGCCTGTCCTGGTACCCCCAAAGTAAGCAGTAGCTGCAGGAGGTGATGAAAGGCTTGAGTCTATGCCCAGCCTGGGTGCACCCAGCTGGCCTGTAAGTAACACTGGCCCTGCTCCCTCCAAGGCTGGATCTCTGTCTTGGCTTGGGATCACATGTCCCCAGGGATGACAGAAGCCTGTCTCTCATTTGTTTCATGCTTCAGTAAGACAGAGCACTTTTTTCTCATGCAGTTTTGAGCCTTCTCCTTTGCAGGTCTCTGCTGCTGGGTTGTGATTTGCAGGAAAGGCCTGCTAGTGTCTGCCTTTGTTCTTTGGCTAATTGGAGCCTTGGGAAGGAGATGTGCATGGTGGACATGGCCATACCCAGGTTTGATTCCTTGTAGCAGATACTATTGAGAACTTCTCAAGCTTCATCACTGCAGTGATTCACTATGTGTTTTCTCCTCTGGGTTATGGCTCATTAAGTAATTAAGTAAACTTACTGCTCCTTAGACAGAGGCTACATGAGAACTTCCCATTGAGTTTCTTAAGAGTTCTTGGTTTTGGTGATTCTGAGCTATTCAGAAGCTTGGTGTTGAATGTGTTAGAATAGATGGAAAGAGTTCAATTGATTTGTGGGGTAAGTTTGCTTTAGGCCATTCACAAAGAAGAAAGACCACCACTTAAAGATGTTCCCTCAAAGTATTTCTTCCTCCCCACTAATTTCCCAAGAGCTGAGGAAGTGGGCAGGCAATTATGCAGAAGAGCCACCACAGGCCAAGGGAAGCTCCCAGCCCTTGCCCAGACCCAGTGGGCAGCTGCATATGAACAGTGGCTGCTCTCACAAATCCATTGCTACCCTTTGCTGTGGAGATCCCTAATTAGACAGGAGCGCTGGAATCTTTCCAACACGTCTCCCCTGCTGGCTGCCCTCCCATTTGGTCATGCTAAACGAGTAGGTAAATAGGCCTTTCATGAAATCTAACACCCGCCCTACCTAATCCCCCCTGCCTTCAAACTGTGGGGCTAATCAGTTGTTTTGACATAACTGGGATCCAAATTCTATAAGGAACATTGCCAAGAAAAGTTCAAATCCAAGACCAAGATTAATGAGAACTTCAAAGAAATTTGCCACCAAATGTTACTAATTTAGTACACCCTCTGTTTGAAACCAATGACCTAATTGGAAACTATATTCTTTAAAAGCCTTTATGTTCCAGCTCTTTAGTATTCGAGAGGTGACTTCTGAGATCAGAGTGGGTTTATGTCATTCGGTGGGACAGGACTGTTGATTTCCACTCCCACCTCCCTAAAACTGGGATAAAATATCCTGCATTAGGGGATTGTGCTCTTAATGCACAATAAATAGCAGGTTTGTAATCAGACAAACAATTTCCTTCTGTTCTCCAATAACTGAGTATAATATTACAAATCCCTTAAATCTGGTTAGAGAAATGAAAGGTCCGACTGACTTTGCTGCTTCACATTGCCAAAAAATCAGCACATCAAAAAAAAATTGAACTTAATGTAAAAATGCATGTTGTTTCACAGAGCTGTTGGTACTACCTCTGCCCTCCCAGAGTTTCACCAAGGTCCAAACTGTATGCTCTGCACTTGGCTATGGATTTGGTAAGAAAACCTGAGGAGAAAATCAGATCATTTATGCCTTTAGCAAAGATCAATCAACCTGCTGTGGAGATCAGGCATGCTGTTGTCAACTCAGGAACTTCTCTGTGTCTTGTGTTCTTCCTAGAACTCCACAGCACTCTGTGCTTTCCTGGGAGGGTCCTGCTGTCCCCTGTGATGAGGTTGTTTGTCCTGCACCTGACTATGTAGATCCTCACCCCCAGAGCCAGGACAGAGGCAAACATTCTGCAGGGTTTTTCCAGCAGATTAAAGGGGATAGAATGAGGTCAGGGTGGGAGTTGTCTCACCTGCTGCTGCAGGTGGAAGTTTGGTGTAGATGTACATGCTAAATCACTGCTTTCTGTATATTAGGAGGAAAAATTCTCTGCCTTGGACCTCTACTTTAGTGTGAACTGTACCATCCTCTGGCACTGGCTGTTTCTCTGCTCTGACTGCAGGGAGACTGTGTGACAGCTCAGGTATCTTCATGTCCTGAGTATCACTGAATCACAGATTCACAGAAGGTTTTGGGTTGAAAGGCACCTGAAAGCCCATCTGTAGGGGTGTGTTTTCAGTTTTGTCAGTTCTATGTATGCATTTGTTCCTTGCTTTTATGCAGTTTTATATAAGTTGTAGTGGTTTGTTCCTTGTACCCCCATGTTTAACCCTTTTGTGGCTTACCCCGATTACTGTTATTTGTCAATCATTATGTTATGTAAACCCCAAGTCCTGTCAGTCACTTTGGGGCCTCTCCCTGTGTCTGGAAAGTTCCAGGGAGAGCGTCGAGTGATTGGTCAGGGTCCCAGTTGTTCCCTCCTTCCCCTCCAGGATCGGTCCCTGGAGAAGTCCCTCATCCGCAGAACCACTTCCTATTGTTCCCACACTGTACCCTTCCCCTTGCCCCTTCCCTGCATTTAAGATGTTGCACAGAGCTGATTTGCACTCTGTTGGGCAGTCTCTGTGGTGGTGGCGTGGTGGTGCATGGACTTCAATAAACCCCAGTTGCTGTTCACCCATCAGAGTCCTTCCTTCATTCCTCATCATTGCTCACGCTGCCGCCACAGCAAAGGCCCCACAGGATCGGGAAGGTTTCCCTGGATCCCTTTAACCGCGGCCGGTGTCAGAGCCAGCCTGGCAAGGCGGGACGAGACTCCCGAGACACCGCGACCACCGCACCCATCCAGTGCCACCCTCCTGCCATGGGCAGGGGCACCTTCCACTGTCCCAGGCTGCTCCCAGCCCCAGTGTCCAACCTGGCCTTGGGCACTGCCAGGGATCCAGGGACAGCCACAGCTGCTCTGGGCACCCTGTGCCAGGGCCTGCCCACCTTCCCAGGGAACAATTCCTGCCCAATATCCCATCTAAACCTACTCTCTGTCACTGTGAAGCCTTTCCCCCTTGTCCTGGCACTCCAGACCCTTAGAAACAGTCTCTCTCCATCTTTCCTGTTGGTTCCCTTCAGGTGCTGGAAGGTCACCCCAAAGCCTTCCCTTCTCCAGGCTGAATAATCCCTATCCCCTCAGCCTTTCCTCCCAGCAGAGCTGCTCCATCTCTCTGGTGGTCAGGAAGCAGCTGTGAAATAAAACCTTCTCAAAAAATCCTTTTTGGTTTTCTGGGCAGAATAACAGCTCTGGAAGGATCTGTAGAAAAGATTTTGGTCCACTCCCCTGCATAACCCTTAAGTGAATTATTTGGGATGTAGTGCAGCTCATTTCAGTCACTAGAGGACCTGGAATACCTAATTTGCCAACACTGCCATTTCCCATGAATGGGTGCTGTCTGTACCACAGTGCTGAGGTGACATGCACACTGTGGAAGGAGTAATGTCATATTTTGACATAAAACCAGGCTTGAGCTTCTTACCTGCCACTGCACAGTGGGATGAGAAGCTTCTCTGGAGCCAGGGGACATAGCATTCAGACCTGACACACTCTGAGGATTTTCTAGTAATTTAATCATAAAAGTTAGTTTTAAATGGAGGTTACATGATCTCCCAGGCTGAGAGTTGGTGTTTTCCATTCATAAATCACAGTGGAATTCCCCCTTTCTGCCTAAATTAAAATTCAGAGAGCAGTTATCAGTTTAAAAATAAATAAAAGAATAGCAAAAAAGAAAAGGCTGAAGCACTTAGGATATATTCAACCTTTATGAAAGATTCCTTGTTTTCACATCAGTGATATTTTGCCAGTAACAGCTTAATGAACATCAAGGAAGGTTTTTCTTGGGTTATTTTCAGAAAATAGTTTAAAAAAATTAAAAAGCCTAAACCAAATGTGGTTCGTTTCTGGCTGAGGAGCTGATTGATGCTGGGTGCGTGTTACCTAGTGCAGGTTGGACACTGCACTGCTGGTGATTGGGGAGGTTTGAGCAAGCCCAGCTCAGCTGCAGGATTCTCCCCCACCAAAGATGTTTCTGTGCATGTCCAGTGCTGCAAAACTCATTTATTAGACATTTATTAGTTTCTGCTGAATGAAGACCCTTCCCCACTCCAGTGAGGGCAGCATCCCCCAGCAGTGCTCAGTGCTGTGTTAGCAATCCTGCATCTGCTGAGGAGAACTGGATATTGGAGTGATTTCCTCTCCAGGCCTTACAGGCCTTGTGGGGTTCGTGCCCATGCCACCTTAGGAGTCGGCGCAGAGTTTTAAAGGCTTAAGTGCAGGAGAGACCAAATTTTCCAGAAAAGTGAAACTTGTGTTTCATAAACCCCACAGTACCCATTTTGCTCACATCCATTTTATGATTATAATTACTTAGATCACTTTTTAGATGAAGAAAAACAATAATGAAAGAGTAACTAAATAAAAAAGCTGAGAAAAAAAAGAAGGAAAACACTGTGGTTTCTGTTCAGAAATTTTAACCCTTCAGGAAGAAGAAAGGCTGGATTTTTAGAGGTGAGGGACAAGGCTGGCTTGTATTCCACTATTTCAACCTGCTCTTTTCTTCATTCCTGCCCTTAAAGAAAGGTGAATCTCCCATGCCTCTTCTGTGCTTAAATGAATTGTGACTCTCCAGATGTCTGCAATAAAATTGGGCATTATAAATACATATATATATTAAATATTAGATCTGTGCACACACATGATAAATACACATGTATAATGCAGTTCAAGTGAGTTTAGAGGGCAGGTTCAAGCTCCAGAAGATCCTTTTTTCCTTTACCTCTGCATGGTGGGCACTAGAAAAAGCTTACCCATGGGTTCTGTGCTTCTGGTTACTCCGTCATGGGTGAATTACTGGTGCACAGAGCTGCTGCTGGGAATTTCCAGGAGACTGGTTGGAATCAACTCCAGGATTTCCTGCCAAAACGGGGTCTAATTCCTACAGGAATGCCTATTGCAGACACACCCACTGTGTCCATCCTTGCTGGGGTGCACTGAGAGGGGAAGGCTGGAGCTCAGCCCAGGAGAAGAGGGATTGAGAAGGGGATGGGTGCTACAGCAAACCAGCTCTGTAAGTGGATGTTGCATTAATGGGGCCTGCCCAAGGGATGGAGCAACTGTCTCCACCCCTGGCTCATCTTGTCTGAATTCTTGCAGGGCTCACTGACCCTTGTTCTATGCATGGGGCAGCAACAAATGTCTGTGACCCCTTGTCAGAGTTCCCTGTTGGCTCTGAGTCTGAATGAGGCTTTTCAGCCTCAAACAAGGGATTTTATATGAACTAGATAAATAATTAAGATAATCATCAGTTGGTTGGTGTTTCAGGCCCCATTTCAGATTCTAGCAGAGAGATTATGATCCTGTAGGTGCTTTGAAGTGTGATAATTTCCAAAATAAGTGAAACCTAGAACCAGGGACTGATGGTTGCTGGAGACTGTGTCCTCATAAAGACCTCTCATCCCTTTTCCAGTTCCCTCTGTGGTGGAAGCTGCTCTTCCTTCTTGTGTAACACCTAAAATCCCCACTATGTATAGGAAGTTTGCTCCTTCCAGGGTCTTCCACTGCCCTGGGCTGTGCCTGACTGAGATGCCCAGAGGTCAGAACACCACAGGCATTGCCTGATCTGCCTGAGTCAGGTTTGCTGTCTTTTATCGACCTTTTCTGGGTGTTTAACCCAAAAAACCACACAGCATCCTTTTCTGGATCATGAGCCCTGGGAAGCAAATGCTGTGAACCTTTACACACACTACAAAGTGCATGGCAGGCTGCAAGGAAAGCAAGCACATATATTGGTTTCTCTGCAGTGGCAATCAGGAAGGGAATTAAAATTATGATATGTTGCCATGGTAATGAAGTCCCAGGATTTGGCTAGGAGGAAAAGTGAGGTTGTAGCTAGTTGCTCATGAATTCCTCAGTAGGCTTTTCAATACTCTGTTTCCTTTAAATGAAATTGGAGAAAGACTTGCAGTTCATAGTGGGGATAAAAATTTTATGAAGCTAAATCTAGGCAGTGTTTTAGTGTCAGTCAGCATTAACCCCACAGCATGAACACATAAATAATTGAAATTTCAAATACCCCTGGATTAGAGCACCAGCAGCACTTGACGGTCAGTGTTCCATGGATGTCCCAGAAGCTCTCCAGCCTCCTCCTCATCATCCTGGGATGGAAGCACCCATTCCTGCCTCCTCCCCTGCCTCGCCTCTTAGAGTGTCTCTCTAGAAGAATAAAACAAGATAAATCCAACAGTTCCTCTGGCTTGGAGAAGGTGAGTTGAGCTGCTCAGGGAAATATTTGCAGCTCTCTTGAAGACCAGGTTTCTCCTTACCCAGAGGTTCTCTGCAGTCAGCAGGGTGGCTGTGGGCTGGAGTTTGTGTGTTTGACATGCACTCTGTCCCTGCCAGAGCCCAAATAAAGACAATCCTGACAATCCTGACAATCCTGATACAGGCAAACAGTTAGCAAAAAAATCATAGAAATGCAGCAGAGGGAAGAGGTTGCAAAGCACTCCTTATTTGTGAGGAGGGTGATGTTTGGTTTTGAAAATGAATATTCTATGGAAATTTTAAAAAAATTGAAAAACATTTTTGTATTTTGGACCAACCATGGCCTTAGTTCTTTCCTTATATCTATGAAAAATTTAAGTCAGGCAGGCTGAATATTAATTTGGAAAGAGAAAAAATAATTATATAACAGAAGCTTTGACTATTTTCAGCAAGAATAATACCAAGAAAGAGAAACTGGCCCAAATATTTTCTCAATTTTTTTTCTCTGATTTTCCCTTCCCATCTCCCTTTTTTTAGAGGCAAATGAGGAAAATAGAGGGTGAAAAGAGATCACTCATCTGCAGGGCAGGACAGAGGGCCAGCAGGAAAAGAAGGGGGACAAAACCAAAGCACAAGAAAGTGAGTTTTCAGAGCTTTTAAGACTCATTTTCAGGGAGAAAAAAAGAGACATTTTCTGTGACAGTGAGATGTCCTACATCAAAAAAGAAGCTCAGATGAGGAATGCCATGTGGAGGCTCCCAGAAAGACTGGGATATGGTTCCCCCTTCAGCTGCATCCTGCTGCCTCCCCCAGCAGGGACAGAGCTCCACGGCCCCTCCCTGGCTGCTGTCCCCCTGTGCCCCCCCGGGACCCTCCCGGGACGCCCACAGCCACTGCCAGCCCTGCAGAGCCCCCCGGGCTGGATCCTGCAGCAGACCCTGGCGAGGTCCAGCCCTCCCATTGCAGGCACTCCATTGTCCATGCGAGCACTAATGCTGGGTGGGGTCAGCAGCTGCTGGGAAGGGAGAGTTCTGCTTGCTGTGGCAGCAGAAGGACGCCGGCTGGGCAAAAATCTGTGTAAAAATCCCTCCTCAATGTCACAGGATGGTCCCATGGCAGGGACACCTTCCACTGTCCCAGGCTGCTCCCAGCCCCTGTGTCCAGCCTGGCCTTGGGCACTGCCAGGGATCCAGGGACAGCCACAGCTGCTCTGGGCACCCTGTGCCAGGGCCTGCCCACCCTCCCAGGGAACAATTCCTGCCCAATATCCCATCCAGCCCTGCCCTCTGGCAGTGGGAAGCCATTCCCTGTGGACTGTTACTCCAGCCCTTCATAAACAGCCTCTCTTCATCGTTCTTGTAGCTCTCTTCAGGTGCAAAAAAGCTGCAATTAGATCACCCCAAAGCCTTCTTTTTCCAGGCTGAACAATCCCAATTCTCTCAAGCCTTTCCTCACAGCAGGGGCATTTGTTTGTCCCCCTCTCTGCAGAGGGTCAGTGGTGACAGCCTGGGGGAAGACTGTGGGTGTCCGTGTGCAGGTGTGCTGTTCTCCAGGTGTGTGGTCTGACCTGTCAGTGCTCACCAGCGCACAAGCAGCTTTTTCTTTGCACTGTTGGGATGTGGGTGGGAGTCAAGGGATCTTCTCCTTTTCTCAGACCCCTCAGCTGTCTTCTGTGGAGTTGTCAAGGGGGACTGGGCACGGTGTTGGGCCTCACTAAAGCCTTTGCAGCCCTTCAAAATGTAGATGCTGCTCAGAGTTTTGTCTGATTAACAGCTTTTGTAGTCCCCACAGAGCCTGGTGATATGCCAGGGCTCCTAATGGTGAGTCTGGGTTTGGGTGAAAACAGGCCATTGTGATAAAAAATCTCCAGTGCATTGGACACTAGGCTGCTCTCCAGAGCCATGCAGGTTGCAAACTGTTGGATGAACTGTCTTTGCTGAGCAGGGTGATGAGGGTTCTTTCACCTGGGAATCAAAACTGGGCTTTTCCACACTAGGGAAAATGTGAGACCTCCTAAACGTCAATGCTCAGAGTGTCCCCTGTGCCTAAGCCTGGCTCAGGAGCCTGAGGGATGAGTGGTGCTGCCTGGCTGTGACTGTGCACACCAGGTGAAAATAAACGAGGAACTGCTCCTGGCTCTCCTCCTCTGGCTCCAGTGTGGCACTTCAATAAAGTGTCTGGTTGGCTGCTCTCAGATGAGTAAATTGATTTTGGGTCCTTTTTATTTTGTCCATGAGAACACAAAAGTTCCAAAGGAAAGACTTTTCCCCCTCTACTGTGCTAAGCCAAGCCAGACTCCTGTGACTGCTCACTCCACCTGGGAATCAATGGTCTTCAGATGCTCAGGGATGCAGAAGTGGGCAAGGGTGCTCAGTTGAAACAGCTTTTATTTTTACTGCTACGTTTGAATGCCTTCTAGAGCTGGTTGGAAACAGAAAATCACTATGGGGTGACCTGTGGTGAGAATCTCCTGTGTAAAATTTTATCTTCTCTTAACCTCCAAATTTGGCTTGTTTTATTTAAATTTAAAGATCAGAAATGCCCCCATGAACCTGCTTTAGTTTTTCCCATTATTTTAAAATAATATTTCTCAATAATGGCTTAGATTCACTTTCCATTTCCAGTACAAACTTGAATATCAGAATAAATTTGAATAGTACAAACAGAATCAGTTGTGACAGGCAAATTTACAAGGTGCTGATCCTGGACAGAGATTTTTGAAAACTTCCATTTGAAAAGTTTGTCATTCAAATGTTTGCTAAGTCAAAGCTGACAATCATAAATCTCTAGTAGCATGTTCAAGAAAGGTATGTTAATAAATCTGAGGTTGGGATTGCCTTCCAATTTCCTGCCAGCAACCATGCTGCAGAAACTAAATAAATTAAGCAGGGAGAAGTTAAATCTGAGCAGGACTATAGCATTATTTCAGAGCAATTTTTACTTAGGCAAAAGTTCGCCAAAACTTTTAATGGCCTTTTGTGATAAAAGCTGCCATTTAGGTAAGATTCTCTCAAATGTTTTTTCAAAACAGTAAAATTAAACCGTTAAAACCCTAGAGGTAACAACATGCCACTTCAGCCAAAACAACTAAAGCTTCCAGCTTAAAAACAAACTGTATTTTACTGGGAGAATGAAAACTTCCAAAGGCAACATGAACTGCTTCTTCAGGAAAAGTGGGAAATGGGAAGACACCCCTCTTACTGAATGTGTTCTTCCAGCAAAAGCACTCTAAAGCAAATTCTCATTTCCCATGAGAAACATGCACATCTCCTATCAGCTGACAAATATTGTGTTTTGGCATTAAAAGTAGTTGCTAAAAGATCTTAACCAGAAACAGGAGGTGGATTGAAAACCTCTGTGGGATGTGTGCTGCTCCCCACTTGCTGGAGTGTCAGGAAGGGTCTGGGTGGGGGTGGACGTCTGCAGTTCTGGGCTTAATGAGGAAAGTTCGTACACAAACACAGGTCTCTCATGGCAAGCCTGCAAGTGTCAAATCTTTATTACACTGATCTCAGGGGTGTTCATTTTAATCAGTGCCTGGATGGCCAGATTAGGTCTGTTTGCTCTCTTTTGTGAAATCTCTGCAATTCAGCATTAATGCAGGTCTAATTTTACAGTGTTATTGTTACAGAAGATAATACAAGCCCCAGAATACTGGCAAGAAAATAAACTTTTGAGGTGCATGCCAGTAGTCAGTTCTCTGAACTAGTTAATTTACTAACTGGTAAATGAGATCAAACAAAACTTTGACTTTCAGCTCAAACAGAGCCATCACCCATTTCCATTAAGTTCTTCCCAGTGGTTTTTAACTACATTTCTGTTCTTCCCAGTTCTCTGACAAGAGAACCTCGCTGAGGGGGAAGGACCACAGCTCCTCTGGGACCATCTGTGATTTGACCTGGGAAGCAACAGAAACTTCAAAATGCCACATCTCCTGCCAGAGGGCTGTAATGACCTTGAATCCAGAGCCTTGCTTTTGACTCATTGGAGCTCTCTTTGCTTGTCTCTTGGCAGCCACATTCTCATAGAGCCATAGAAAGCTCTGGCTTGGAAGGAACCTCAAAGCCCATCTCTTTCCACCCCTTGATTTAAGGAAGGGACTCTAAAGCCCAACCCCAGCAGGGACACCTTCCACTACCCTGTGTTCTCCAAGCCCTGTCCAACCTGGCCTTGGACACTTCCAGGGATGGGACAGCCACAGATCCTCTGGGGAACCTGTGCCAAGTCCTTACATCACTCCCACCACAAAATCATGTGTGAGGTGGGGACAAATCACTGCACCTTGGCTCCAATCTCCAGTCAAGGTGTCTTTGTCTTGTCTGGCTGCACATGGAGATGTGTGGGCTCCTCCTCCAGCCACATCTCCACCTTACCAGGAGCACTACCACAGAGTAAATAAGAGGAAAACCTTTTGGCAGTGGGCCCTGCAAGGGATCTTCTGGTGGATGGATGAGTTGGTCCAGGCACTGTTGGTGAAGGGGGGACTCAGGCTGAGTGGACATCAGGATGGGTGGTGGTAAGTTCCTGGGGCTAAAGCCGATGGCTGCCAGCAGTGAGTCTGAGCTCCCTTTCTCTTGTGGGGAGCCCGCATTGAATTAGAACAGACTTGGTCAATACTTCTTGAAAATTTTCTTCGTCCTGTGCTTACATCTCTTTATTTCCTCTCCAATTCTGTCCTTATTATAAGAGGAGGTGCCAAGGTGAATCCAGGCATAACATCCTGGACATCCTGTTTCTTCAGAGCCTGCTGTGTGTTTGACTTGGCTAATGTTTCCTTCTCAAGATTGATGAATGCCCATCCTGTTTGCCTTTCTCTGAAGAGAAAACAGATAAAATAACCTCCCTCCCAGTCCTTCTGGGATTCGATTCCAGATCTGGGCTGCCCAGCTGTGACAAAGGACAGATGTGGGTCTGCAGGCAGGATGGAGCACTGGGGCATCCCTGGGTGCTGCTCTTGCAAGATGAACTATCTTCATTATCATTCCAAATAGGAAGGACCTCTGCTCCCTGTCCTGATCAGCAGACTCTGTGTGTTTGGGGAGAAAAATTAGATGAGAGGTTGAAAGACAGTGTTTGGGGGAAGTGGGGATGGGAGAGTAATAGATGTGAGGAAGGAGGGAAAAAGAGAAGAAAATTTTCCACGAGTTGCATTAGGAATGGACAAACTGATAGTGTGCAATGTGAGGCAGGCAGTGTTTCTCATTTTGGTGGTGGGCTTATTTCTCTAAACCCCCTTATTTCTCAGACTTGGTTGTGTGTGGTGCTGTGCTTGTTGGGAAGGGTCTGGAAAGCAGAGGATGCCTGTGACTCTGCAGTGTTCCTGGAAAGCCAAGCGCAAACCTACTGGGGCTGCATGAACTGGCAGAGTTACAGCCATGGAGCAACCAAGGCAATCATGGTCCGACAGGTACAACCTGATGCAGGCATGGCTTTACTCCTTCACTCATCCAGCCTGAGACAAAAGCCAGCACTGCTTGTTGTGGGCTAGGGAAAAATCCAGAGGTGAGCTGGGACCAACTCTTCTTGCAGCTGTGTGGACCAGGACGGTCTCTTGCACTCTAATGCCAAAATGAATCTCCTTTACCAGTGCCAGCACAGTCTTGCAACAAGGCTGAGCACAAACACCATACTGAAAGATTTTGGTGAAATAGACATGACTTGTTTTTTCCTGCACTGCTGCTTAGTTTATGTGTCACTATAGATGTCACTACTGTGGTCTAACACCAACAACACTGTGAAGACAAAGCTTTAAAAAACCCCACAGAAATGCAAATTCTCTTGACCAAATATGTTTGGAGGAAGGCAGAGAGACAGCAGAGAGAAACTGCAGAACTTAACCTACGTTAACTAAACAGACTCTTAAACTCTGTTTCAACATAAGGCTTCTAACATTACCTGCTTGGCATGTCACAGCCAGGGATAAGAGCCACCGTCCTGTGCACAGTGAATCACAGAGCCAGCTGCCCCCAGATGCACAGGGCCATAAAGCTTGTGAGGAAGAAAGGGGGAGCTTTCTCTGACATCATGACACAAGGAGACAAATGAATAAAGGATGGGAAATCTCACATGACAAGGCAGACACCAGTCACTGAATGGAGCTGAAGTGCAAATCCTTCTACAGAATGTCTTATGTCATGAAGTCTGGTGAGGGGTTTTTTTTCCCCTTTGTTTTTTCTTCTCTGACTTTATATACCAGTGTAAAGGGTAGCCATGGACTCAGTTCTTCAGTTCTTTCAATTCTGCCCAAAATAGGTCCCACTGTCTTTTTAATGTATTAGTCTTTATTGGGAATGTGGAACTAAACCAGGCATATCCTTGTGCTATCATTGGCACACCAAAGGCAGATCAATTTGAGCTCTTGCATCGTCTCATCCTGCCCTAAATTTTTCTTGCTCTCATTTCTTGGGGAGTGACTTCTTGACCACCACTTCCCATTCTTTTCTGTTAATATGGACACTGAGGAGCAGATCTGAGGCTGCTTTTCTCGACCTGTGTGTTCTTAGCAGTACCAGTTTCTGTCTCTGCCCTTGGACTTAGCTTTGGTGAAACTTCTGCTGTTTCTGCCATATCCCTTTCAGAAGTTCCTCTTGGAAACTAAGCCTCTCTGAATGTCTGCACTGATTCCTTACAGCCTCTTTTTCTGGGCATCTCTGCAGGGACCTAACTGAAATGCTGGAGGAAATGCACGCTTATTTTGGACAGCTTCATGGTTAAAGACACTTGACAGAGACTTGAGAGTTTTTTTTCCCAGGTCTGTGTCACTGACCTCCAGCAAACCATTTTATCTCCCCATTTCCTATCTGTGACGATGATAGAAATGTTCCCTTTCTTTCTCTCTTTGTCTGTCTTATCTATTTATATTTTAAGGTCTTTGGGGCAAGGACTGTCTCTTGACTGTACAAAGGCTGACAGACAAAGGCATTGACCTTGCTTGGGATCTCTAAGTGTTAATGTGATAACAGTACCAGAACAGTGGATGAATGCTAAACAGTAGCACAGACAATTTTGGAAAAGAAAGTAAAGTATTTTCCCTTCCTTCTAATAGCCTTTGAGATGCAGTATTTAGGGCATCAAATAGGAAGTACATAGGGCTACGTGAAAAACTGCACGTTCCACAAAACAATCTGAATTGAAACTATTCTGTCAAAACTGAGGTTATCTTCTTCAGTTTTCTAGGGGGGTTGTTTGTTTGTTTGTTTGTTTGGTTAATTGTTTTTTTGTTTTGTTTTGTTTTGTTTTGTTTTGTTTTGAGCAAAATCCAGCGTCTGGCAAGGCGAACACTTGTAGCTTGCTAAAGCTTTTAAGTCACTTTGGGCGTTGGGGACTCTGAGACAGCATTTTTGTCACTGAAGAAAGCTTTTGGGAGTATGTGGTCCACAAGCCCCTGGCTGAGCACGTGTGGCTGGCTGTCACCTGGCACTGGAGAAATGGCTCAGGCCATTTTCAACCATACAAACATGTTTTGGAGTTTACTCATAGAGGAGGTTTTCTTCTGTTGCAATGCTGAGAAAAAGCTTTCAAATCCTGCTAGAAAATGGAGTTCTTCCCCTCAAGAAGGAAAATGTCCTCTCGTCTCCACAGGTAACCTGTTTTTTCATGCAACCAGGCGAAGTGTTAATGCACTGCTCATTAGGAATCTAAAATTTCTGCTGTCTTCTCCTGCATCCTAATCTAAACACATTTCATCTCTTTCTTATACAGAGATCCAAACAAAAATTAAAATGTTAGTGTTAACAGTAAACTCAGCAGGAAATCCAGTTTCTCTTTTCATCTGTAGATGTGGTTTTGACCTCCTAAAATGTGACTTTTTATATTAATTTAATACTAAATTCCCATCAGATAAAGCAGAATCTGAAGACACAACAGAGGAGGAGGCAGAGGAGGGGAAGCCAAGAAGCACTTAACGTCATCTTTACTTGTGTTTCCTGCTGAAAGATCAGATCTGGTAGTGAATTATTAATGCTGCAGTCTGGCACAATCCTGGGCATGCAGCCTGCCAAAATGTAAAAAGTCCATTGCAAAGGCAGGATATTGGATCCTTTAGGTGCAAACAGGCATGCTTCCATGTTTGAAAGTTCACAGTGGGAGAATTCAAATCAACTCTGAGGTTGGCTGCAGATTAAACTCCTCTATTTTTAATTAGATGCCACACAAAGGACCTCATGTCAGGAAAAAAGTAACACTAAACCCATGCAAATATCTGTAATAAGTGTCCTACAGACTCAGTCATAGTCAGTGGGGTAAAACATTAACATCCTTTTATCATGTTTCAGCATTTGCTTGGTTTGGGGTTTTTTTCTGCAGTCCAGCAACTTTAAAGGCTAATGAGTTAAGAATTGCCCAGACTGACAATGGGTCTGCTCAGAGACTTTAATGATTGGCATGGCTCAGGAAGGGGAGAAGCAAAACTGGAAGACACTCCCCGGGGAAGCGGGTAAGGCCACAAAGGGTTGAGTGGGCAACGTGGAGAAAAGGGCTATTGCTTTCACACTATTTGGTGCTTAAAGGAAGACAAACCCTGGCCACAGCTGACTAATTTTGGCTAATTGGAACCTGCCTGGAGGCCTTGCTCCTTTAGGTCAGGGTAGCATCCATTCCTGGGCTATTCTCAGAATGTGGCCCATCCACAGCCTGTGACAGCAGTCACAAGGTGGAAAATGGGTGGAAAATTATTCCTTGTGGACGATCATGTTCCACCCATTTGCCTTTGCTTTCCCATAGCTGGGATGGACCAAAGTCATGGGCTGCCCTGGCTTTTATAGGGTCATATAGTGACAAGACGAGGGAGGACGGATTCACACAGACTTAGATTTAGATTGGATATTACAAAAAATTCTTCCCTCTGTGGGCAGTGAGGGGCTGGCACAGGGTGCCCAGAGCAGCTGTGGCTGCCCCTGGATCTCTGGCAGTGCCCAAGGCCAGGTTGGACAGGGCTGGGAGCAGCCTGGGACAGTGGGAGGTGTCCCTGCCCATGGCAGAGGGTAGAACATGATGCTTAAGGTCCCTTCCAAAGCCATTTGAGGATTCCTTCTGCTTCAGCAGGTCACTGTGGAACCTTTCTTCTCTGATGATTAATCAGTTTCCACTCACCCAATGCTCCTCTCCTGCTGAAATCCTCACTAAAAGATTTCAGCTGATGCTGCTGAGTTTTGGTCCTTGACAGGGGTGGCTGCCATCCAGGGCTTCATCTTGGGAGTGAGTGACTCAAATTTCCTGTTTGCATTTTTGCTTCCAACCTGTGAGTAAAAGAGCCTTTCTTATGTAACACCACTTCCATAAATGTGAAATCCTCCTGCAAAAGGGTGGAGGCTTGTATGGGGTGAGCTATGGAGAGAGCTGGGTGCTGGGGATGTGCCTGCCCACTCCTGCAGTGTGAGGATTGGCCTGGTTTGGGGCAATGGTTTTCACTCAAGTATGTTAATCCTAAAATATGTCAGGGAAAAATATAATTCTGATGCCATCTCTGCTCAATCACCTTTTCACTGCCAAAAAATAATTATCACACTGTGCACTTAGTTGGTGGAATTCATATTTCTGGTAAACACAGTGAATTACGTGGACACATTAAAGCCTGTTATGTATTATAATTAGCAATAATATATATATTTTTTTTTTTACTGAGGTGCAGGACAGGGGAGGAAGGATTGTTCGAACATTTCCAATATAAATCTCATGGTAACCTGAGAATTATGGTTAAAGAGTTTCACTCTGTCTCTTTTAAATGCTACTGAAGTATTAGTTATGGGAGATTTTGTCATTGTTACTAGGCATTTTTTACTTGTTTTGGCTCTTAGAAGGAAATACCAGATGGACCTCTGAATCTCTCTAACGAACTTTAAACCAAATCCACTTCTGTGCTCCATTTTTTGTATAACTCAAGAAAAGGTAGAGTCTGTCAGGTAGTCCAGGATGTCAAAAAAATAGATTTTTAAAAAATCTCTATGTAAATGTTTCCACCAGCCATTTGCTGGTATTCAGTACTTCAAAGGATTGGACAGTGATACTAAATCAGAGCTTTTCATCAAAATAGCCATGAATATGAAGTAAACCTTGAAGAATTTGGATGAGGACGTAGAACCATTTCAGATGTTATTGGCCCATGCTGTTTCCCTTTCCAACACTCAGTTTCTGCTACAATGTTGTTGCCCTTTGACATTTGCTAAACCCAGCAAATGGAGGAAATGACACTGTGGTATTTATTAACCTGCAGTGCGGATGTTAAACAGGGGAGGTTTCCCTGAGAGCAGGAGAGAGCTGCCCTGTGAAAAACAGTCCTTTAGAGCTTACCTGGATGAAAAATACAATAAAACAGCCTTATTATGAAAATAATACTGGGCTGCAATGGAGCTGTGATTACAACATAGTGCAGCAGTTCCTTGGCCTGGTCTGAGGGTCTGCTCTGCTTTATTCAGTTTCAGCTCCATTATCTCAGTCCCTTGGAGCTGACAGCTCAGATGCCAGTGAGGACTGATCCAGCAGCCATCCCACAAGGAATATGATGCCTTTGAAATGGGGTGGTCAATGCACCTTGGAAAGCCACTCTGCTTCCCTTTGGGTCAGGATTTAACGCTTCCATCAGACATTGTTCTTATAATAATTTCAGCAAAGATCAAAGCAGAGAAGTTGAAGGGAGAAACAGTTCTGGCTCCAGTTACGATTTTTAAAATAAAAGAAAATCTCCACTTTTCTTTTGAGAGTTGAGTCAAAGGTCTCATTAAAAACAAGAAAGGTGTTTCCTGCAGAAATTCCTCCTTGGCATGACTCCCTGGTATCTTGCAGGCAGAGGTGGCATTCCTCATGGGCTGCTGTCCACACTGCTGAGAGGTTGAAATCCCAGAGGGATTCCTGAGAAACCTCAGCAGCTCCCGTGGGCTTTACAAAGGAATATTTGTGCAGAGACATGAGTTAATCTGGTGAATAGCAAAGGGAAAAGAGCCTTTTCCACAAAGCCGGAGGTTATTGGAACAGCATCCAGCAGGAATGAAGGGTTCACGTCTCCAGAAGTGCAGCTTGGGTTCCATCCTTTCTCCCAGGCCAAAACATTTGTTTTGTTTGCAGTTTGGTGTGTTTATTCACTTTTTCCTCTTAATGTGAGTTCTCTTTTCTTTGTTTTCAAGACTACTTCTGCACACAACATTTAATACAGCTTTAGATTTTTTTTCCTGTGAAACCTCTCCTTTTGCTGATTATTAGTTTTGTATACTTGTAAGTGGAACAAAAAAAAGTATTTCACATTTCTTGAGTGTGTAGACACCCATGGAATACAGATATATTACCACTGCCTATGACATTGATGTATGTGAGCCCTCAGAAGGAGTGATCACTTAAAATCAAATTTGAACCATTTCCACTTCCCTTGGGGTTCAAAAATATGTCAACCAGCTCTAAAGCTGCCAGTTGTTTGTGACATGGCACTTTTTCTCTCTGCAAATGGAGTGGAGCTGGATGCCCCAGCATTTGTGGGTGGGCTTGTCCACATTGTGCAACCCAATGTGGACCTGGGGTTGATGAGCAAGATCAAACTGCCCCTGGGATTGGAAATAACTTGGTAGCAGGAGGATCATCCTGTGTCTGGAGGACTTCATGGTGCTAAGAAAAGTGGCCCAGAAAAAAGCGGCATTGGGATTAGGAAACTTTACAGCATTTGAGACCTGAACTTGTCCCCTTGAGCTCCTCACTCAGCACTGAGGATGTGCCAGCACAGTCCTTGTGGTCCCCTCGCCAGCACATGAGGGCAAACTGCACTTTGACCACTCATCTTTTAAAACTAGTTCCACAATGCAGTAAAATTAATCCTGTGAAGACCATGGTGTACCTGGAGAAGGTGCTGTAGTAGAATGGGGTAGTAGAATGGAAAACCTGCTTCCTTTGGCTACAACTTCAGTTTGGAGATGAGAAAACTGAAATACAGTATGGGAGAGGCTTGCAAGGTGAGGAAGGTGGCAAATCAGCAGACTCAACAGGGAATTTTTAGATGCCATGCACAGCAGCTTAATAAATGGGCACTAAAATGACTGAGCCAGGAGCATGATGTAAGGATCCCACGTCCAGCAGCTGGGGATGCCTGTTGTACAAAGGGAAGGAACCGCAGGTTTGTGGGCTTTCTCTAAACAGCATCTCCTGCTGCCTCTGTCAGACCAATGATGGTCCAGGGCAAGGAAGTTTGAGCCAGTAGAGCATTTTTATGTGATGTAAAGCAGATTTAGGAATTGTGGAGGAGTGAAACAAATCTGTGTTTAGGACCTGTGCTAAAGGCAAAGACTTTGCAGGCAAACCTAGTTTAGCTCAGTCCAAACTCCTTTGCTAGAGAGCAGCCCAGAGATGGCAAGTAGATCTCTTTTCCATATGGAAAGCTGGAGGGAAAGGGCAGATATCAGGCTGGTGTCAAGTGTTTTATACATTTGGAAACATTCAGGTTTTATATTGAATCACAACTTTAATTGACTGGGTTTTAATCACATTGAACACTTGGAAAGAAATGCCTTTTTATTAGATTGGCTTTTGTAATTTCACAGCCCTACTTGAAGCAGGGAAACCTGCAACATTGCTTTAGTCTTTTAAATCCACCAGCTCACCTTACACAGCCAGAAGATCTGTGCTGTGTATTTACTGATTTAGGAGCTGAAGTAGCTAAAAGATTGAAGCAGAACTTTAAGGTTTGTCATTTATCTGAGGGGATGCATATTTAACTGCTCTCTAAAATGAAGTAGCAGTATTTTAAAAGACTCTAAGCATGAAACGATTAATCAAACAGAAAGAAAAGGGTGTTTCAGAGAATTTTGACAAGGCATATTTGAGAATCTATTTTCCATCTATTGAAATGTAAATACTCAGAAGCACAGTCCCTTTAAAAGCCCAGAGTTTTTTCCTGGGGATCGTTTTTATGTGGTTATTACTCTTTTTCCTGTGATCACAAGCTAGGTAGGGAGTGTTTCTGTCTAACCATGGCAGTGAGAGAATTAAATTAATGTCACACCACCAAAGACACTATGACTCAATTTACAAATTATTTGGCTCCTTATCATGAAGGTTTGCATGTTATGTCCCTTTTTGCAGACCCAGCCTTTTGACACCGCAGTGGCAAAATCTATTTCAGATGTGACAGCTGTAAACAGCGCGGAGTCAAAATGATTTCGTTTTGTAGACACATTTAAAGAAGAAGAAAGCCTTAGACTGTGCTATGAGACTTTCACTTCCCATCCTGGAGCACCCTGTGTGCAGAGATCCCTGAGCACTGGGAAGGGTTGGCCCAGGGTGCTGGTTCAGCAGGCTAGGCTTTGGCAGGACCCGCATCAGCTTCCAGGGGTGCCCAGCAGCTGGCACCTCTGCAGGTCCTTACACTGCTTGTTTTGGGAGGAGGAAAAGCAGGGACAGGAGGATCAGCACCAGCATCGATGGGCCAGAAAGGCTTGTAGGGGGAATGTCACCCCCTTGTGTAAATTAGCGCAGAGTGAAATCCTGGGTCCCCAAAGCCTTAGGGTCAAATGTGTTGTGGACCACATAGTTCCAGGGAGAATGGGAGTGGGACAATTATATCTCTCCTATTGCACCATGGGCTGTGCCCCATAATGTGTGTTTTGGTTTTAGTGGGTCTTGCTAAAGCTGAATTGGGTTGGTGTGAACTTTTTTGGGCATGGAAAGAGGGAAATTATGGCAATGAGTTTGATTTGTTGGTTTTGTTTTTTTTTTTTTCATTTGACCATCTGATCCTGAGTAACCCAGAAAATATTCTGTTGGAAGTTTTCTGTTTTGAGTTTTCCATTTTAAGTTTTCCATTCTTTCAAATTCTTCCTATAAATAAAGATTGTTCTCACTTCAAAAACAAGGACACCATTTCAAAAGAAAAATGAAGTATTTTGCTTTGCAAACACCAATAATTTTATTTTTTTTTTCCCAAGCAAGATCTATTTCAAATATAACCAATTTGAGTTCGCAGAAAAGTGTGTTTTTGATGTATAATAGATTCATTGGGAATGCTTGCCCAGCTCCAGATGGCAAATAACACCTCTGGGAGGTGGCTGGGATGATATACCTTGAAATCACCCCCAGAGCTGGCAAGGGGGAGCTGGGGACATTCGGGGCTGGGGCTTCCCAAGCCCTGGTAACCAGCACTGAGGGCTGACATATGGGCAGGGGCCCAGAGGGGCCAGATGTGGGCACACATAATTTAGTGCCTTGCCTGGGGAGATGGACCTAACAGGGCCTGTGCTTGTACAGCAGGGGCCAAATTAAAATCTTTTGTCATGACGATTCTCAGTTTGCTGCCAGGCAGCAGCAGATCCTCATTTTTGCCTCTGGCTCTGAGCTGCCTTTTTTCCCCTGCACCACTGAATTTTGTAGCCTTTCTGCATGTGGGTAGGCTTTAGTCTCAACAAGCTTTTATTTCTCTGGGTAAAAGCCAAAATTAATACAGTTTTGTAATAATTTACAGTGCCCTAGGGAGGTCTATCATGCCAAAGGCAACAGCATTCACCCACCAAGCAACCTCATGTGAGACCCTGGTCCCACTGATGGGAATGGCTATGGTCCTGTAGCTTTATGGGGTCAGATGTTCACCCTACTGCTCCATGAGTGGAACTCAGGCTTAGCAAAGGAGACAATTCTGGGATTAGCATTAGACTTCTGGGTGCTCCTACCTGCACTGTTTTGGAAACTTTGATTGGCAAGTTTATCAACAACTGTTCTTAGCACAAACACAAACTTTGTGTTTTATTGCCAGTTGAAGTGGTAGTTGGCTTCTTTATTCTTTCTTTTACTTCTTTTTATTCCTTTTTATTTCTTCTTAGAAAAAATACAACTGTGTAAACTCTACTTAGTTAGAAATCTTGCTGTGAGCAAAATCCTGAGGTGGACTGTATGGTTTTGATCAAGAATAAATTGCATATAAAAAGGCTGGTAATCCAAAGGTCTGGGTGGTAATCCTAATTCTCTTGTAGGATTTCTGTGCAATATTAGATAAAGCACTTAAGGACTCTCTCCCTCTCTTTCCACAGCTAGGAAACCGTGATGGATAATGCTCAGCCCATCCACACAAGGGTCTTGAGGCTTGATTGAATAATGATGACAAAGCTTCTGGAAATCCTCAGGTGTGGACTGGTCCTTGGGTGCTCCTGTGCCAGTGTACCTGTGTCAGAGCTGTCTCTGGGACATGGATGCTGGCTAAGCTGAGTGTTCATGCTGAGCTGACTGCAGGGAGGAGGAGGAGGAGGAGGAGGAGGAGGA
>JANPWX010000476.1:207581-359986 GCA_024734555.1 Trochalopteron elliotii | reverse complement strand
AGGAGGAGGAGGAGGAGGAGGAGGAGGAGGAGGAATTGCAGCCAGGGTATCTCCGGCAGCATAGGGCTGTGAAATTGCAATTTGAGGACTTGTTTCAATGGACTCGTGTTTAGCTTTGTCTGGAGGGCTCTTCTGCCTCTTGTCCTGCCCAGGAGCAGCATGTGCTGCCTTTCTCTGGAGGGAAATGCTTAGAGGAGAGGTGACACTGGCACATCCTGTGCCTGGTCCTGCTGTGCTGGCAGGGAGCTCGTGTCCATCATCTCACTTTCCCAGCAATGCTGAGTCCTTGCAAACAGAGCTGGGAATGCAGTAACAGCAAAACATGCTCCTTTAACCTACCTGGCACTGGCGTGTAAAATAATACCCCAGATAGGTGCCCTGAATGCTTTTATAATTTATTCATTCAACAATATCTTTTGATGTAGTTAATGTTGTATTTCCCTGGCCGGGGCTGGCACATGGAGCGTGAGAAATCCTTATGGACAGATTGCTTTGCCTTTCTGGAAACAAACTCGTGTTATCTGCCGAGTGGCCTAAGTGAGCTGATTCCTCTGGGATGTGCTGCCAGGCCAGGGGGGGATGCATGGGTTGGCTACTGGAGTGCTCAGGCTCGCCTTGGACCAGGGGAGTGGCAAAAGAGTCCAGTGTCCCGGGAATTCTGATCCATTTTATCCACTCTGGTCAGCACCTGAACTGTTCCTTCTCTCCTCCAGAATTTTAAATTTATATAAATACCAATAAATGGGAAAAAAGCACAATGTCCCCAGTGCACAAGTCTACTACAGCTTGTATCCATGAAAACCTTCCCTTTCTCCCATTACTTTTCCTCACTAAGAATCTTCTTGTATAAAACTTCACTCTTACCCTTGTTTTATCCTTATCCTTATCCTTATCTTTCTGTCGTGTTTTGTGCTGCCTTGGTCCTCCTGCAACAGTGGAGTGCACCAGTCAGTGGTTTTCTCCAGTTGAATCCAAGGAACTAGATTTCGGTGGTTTAGGCCTAATCCTTAAAATGCCAAGCCAGAGGAATCAAAGAGGATGAATGTATGTCAGTGTCTTCTTTTGGAGGGACATTTTTATTTTTCACTTTTCACAGTCGGTCCATCTTAGTCCACTGAAAAACTGGAGGTTTTTTTAAACAGAGGGGTCCCTGAAGCTGTATTTTACCAGACTGAGAACTCCAAGGGTAAGTGTTAATCTCAATCTGATTTCATGTGCAAAACAGCTGCCTGTATCTCTTGCCCTGCATCTGTCTCTGATGGGGCTGGTTTTAACCACTATGGTTAGTGCAGCCAGAAAGTTAATTTAGTGCATATTGGGAAATTCCTCAAACACCATGAGACTTAACACCATTTTTTCCATCAAACTCTTGAAGTTTGTGTTGATATTTAGAGGTGTGAGACTGCAGGGCTGGGGAGTGAAATGTTTCACTAATTTATTGGAGGGAGTTGATCTGGGGTGTTATCTCCATAGACCAAGCTGTTATTGTTTCACTTACAGGTTAAGTGCAATATAACTCAAAGTCACAAAGTGTTCTCTGTAATGCAAGCCCTGTAACCCTCTCCTGTGGCTGACACCTGAGGTAAAGAATGTGCCTGCCAGCCCCCTTGAATAACTTGCCAGTGTATTCTAATTGAGTTTACACAAGGCCCAAGTTTATTTATAGATGTTCTTTTGAGCTCATTATCCACCAGTGAGGGTGCTACTTTGGGAATGGTGAGATGGGAGCTCTTGGGTTGGCTTTGCTCCTGCCCCTGCTGTGATTTTGGGTGACTGTTTGATGAAACATGTGCCTGTGGGTCCTTCCTGAGTCTCACAGCCTGAGCAGCTTAGCATGGCCCAGCACAGTCCCCACTGCAGACAGTGGGAAATGCCAGTAACATAGTTAGAGTTACAGAAATGTCAGTATTCCTTCAAGGGCAAGGTCTGAGAAATCTGCTTATGAGAGAATCACTCTCTGGCTCAGAAGAGGAAATGAGGGTCAAAAAACACAGGGCTGTTGCTTTGGAGTTTCCAGGGCTCTGTGCAGGGGAGGTTTCCAGGAGGAAAGCAGGGAGCTTGGCAGGAGGGAGGGAGGACCCATCTGGCTGTGTGTGAAAACAAGGTCTTGTTTGGAGAGCCTGATAACAGCTCAGTTCAGCACAGGAACAGGAGCTGTGTCATTTCAGTCCCCTGACCAGCTCTTTCAGGGAGACAATTCAGGCTCAGGTCACTTTTGCCAGCCCCAGGGCTCCCCATCTCAGTCAGTTTTAAGGCACTGTGTCACAGGGTCTCTGTGAGGAAGAGCTGCAGACAATGAGCAGCAGTCAACTGGAGATGGAGGGCACCAGCACCTGCTGCACATCAGTGTCTCTGCTACAGCCAATCCATAAAAGCCATGGTTAATTCAGAGAGGAGGAATTCTGCGCAGGAGGTGGCCCAGAGGAGACAGCAGATGGGAAAGCAGCAGAAGGAGTAGCCTGGGAGGTTCAGGTGTGCCCTGTGAGGGGCTGCTGGACAGGCCCAGACCCTGCCACTCACAGCACTTCAGGGTCCTCTCCAGTGGTTCACAGTGATCCATAAATTCTCCTGTGATAAGTAGGCACATCACTTCCCTAAACAGGGATGTGCCTGGGGGATGGCAGAGGGCAGGGATGGGCTGGCAGGTTATGTACACCTTCCTACCCTGCTGCTGGCCCAGTCAGCAGCTGCACAGTGCCCCATTATCACCTGGATCATTGAGCCCATCCAACTACTGTGGGATGGGAGAAGGTCAAGCTCTGACCTCAGGGCTGTTAGCTGGGATATCTGGTGCCAGCAGGTGAGCAGCAGCATGACTGCATGTATACCTGTGCTGTTATTGTCTTCTTCCCTCTCCACTTCCCTCTCTTCAGGGTGGTTCTGCCTTTTTTTGGAGAAAACCCAGAACCAACTCTGACTTGCTTTCCCATTCTCCAGGCAGCACAGAGCAGGTTTAACACACCCAAGGATAAATGGGCTTGGGTGTTTCAGGGACACTTTTGCTCCTGCTCTATACAGCACAATCTCAGCCCTCTTTGTCTTGGGACCCAAAAGCTGCTTTGGAGCTCAGTCCTACCAAAACCCTGCTCTGAGGGTAGCTGATTGGCTGAGAGGAAGGCAAGCAAGCTGTGGAGACACAAAAAGGAGCCTCAAGATCCTGACTTGCATATAAACCAGATTAAAAAAAAAAGAAGAAGAATTAAAAAAGCTCAGTCCCACTCAGAGCTTTTTATGGGGATGGAGGAGGTTATTCAGTAACCATGTTCACAAAGGCCCTTTTGTTCCTAATAGGGCCTGAAATGTTACGACCTAATGTGTTACTTCCCCATTTACTCGTGTAGCAGCATCGAGGTTGCTCTGTAAGGACACCAAAGAGCTGCTCCTTAATGACTCTGCAGAGCAGCAGCCCCAGCACCTGCTTGGGGAGGAGGGATGTGCCAACCTGGCCGTGCAAACTGCACTGCTCTGAGCTCGGGCAGGGCACAGTCCTGCATCCTCCTCATCACTGGAGGAGGGCTGCCTGGCTCCCAAAAACCTGCTCTGTGCACTGGCTGGGGCACGGGAGCTCAGCATCCGAGAAGCTGAGATGTGAAGCCTCCTGACCATGCCTGGCAGCTGCTGGCAGATGATGAGGGGGAATTGGCCTCTCTCTCCCTGCAGCCAGATGTGGTGGCTAGTCCAGGAAAATGCAGGAAAATCCTTACACTTCTAAGGTGCTTTAGATTTTCCAGCAGTTGTCTTTAAGGAAAGGTGAGGCATCCCCATTAGAGACTGGCATCCTTCACTACTTGGGAAAATAGTTTGGGATAACTAAAGTGGTCCATTGGAGAACTGAGTGCAAACTAATGCTTTATCTCCTTCCCCAGCCCATGCCTGAGCCCTCCTTATTACCTGAAGCTGTGACTGTCACTGGAACAGACATATTGTTTGCTTTTCTAATCCCAGCAGGGGATTAGTTTGAAGCACAGGGACCAGGAGCCTTCATAATATGAGACCTAGGCAGCAAAACTGCAGCTGATGCTGTTATTCAACTCAATTACTGAGTCTTTGAGGAATTATTCTGTATTATTTGCTTCTCTTGTATCGCATGGCACAAAGCGCCACAGGATAATTACTCACATTAGAAATGCTTCCTTTGGTCTTTTTTGAACATTTCACGTTTCATCTTCCAGGGTGCCCTGTGTCAGAGAAGGGTTCCAGGGGCTGCAGGGCTCTTTTGGGGTGTTTACCATGGAGGGGCCTCCTGGAAAGAGCTGAGAGAGACCTAAAATGCTGGTGACCACAAGTATCAGGGAAGGTGGAGACAAGATGATGCTGTCTGGTCTGTTGCCAGATTTTGTACTTGCTTGTATTTTACTGATAATGTCTAATAATAGACGCAGCTTTTCAAACCTTTATGGGGAAAATTTACTTTGTTAAAGAAGGTGAACCAGGAAATGAAATGGGGCAGGAGGGCACAAAACTTCAGAAAGAGTAATTTTGGGTGTTTTGTTTTCTTTCTTTTCCTGGGCATACTTTCAGTGCCTTTTATCAGGATGCCTCATCCCTGGCATGGGGTTGGTCCAAGGCCAGGTTGATGGGGGCTGGAGCAGCCTGGGATAGTGGAAGGTGCCCCTGCCCACAGCAGGAGGTGGAACCGGATGAGCTTTAAATTCCTTTCCTCTAACTGTTCTGTGGTTCTATGATCATTTTATTTTAACAAATCCAGCTTTAGAGGAAAAGCAAATTCTCTTAGGTAATTTCTACTGCCCAAGGGCCTGTCAAGGATCTCTGGGGGACCATCTGTGGTATGTGGTCCTGTCCATCCTGTGACCCTGGGTGTCTGGAGATGTGTCATCAATTCCACAAAGTCTGCTCGTCCCTAAGGCAAATTCCTGAATAGCACCGAGCACAGCCAGTGGGAGGTGAGGTGAACATCCCCTTCTTGGCAGCAGCAGCAGAAGTGCTTTTCCAGTCACACCTCCATGGATTTACTCCATACAGAACTCCTAACCTTGTTTACTTTTTCCTTTATGTGCCTGACCTTCCCACAAATATTATTGCATTTGTTGGAATAGACCAATTAAGTGGCCAGAGCCCTTAATGAAAACCTTGACTTTAACCTTCCTGAGGAATTGCTCATTAGCAGGAAGTGTTGCTGCTGGTTGGTACACACGGGAAGAGAATTCTCCAAATCCTTCTCCAGGTGGGACGGTGCCAGCTCCCGGCAGTGGGAATCCCAGTTGTCCCATTCTTCTGGATGCTGATAGCTTAGAAATGGCAAAAATAGACTTTTGTTGCCCTGCCAATGATGTGCACCTGCAAGATCTTTTGAAAGAAACAGCTGAAATAAGTGATTTGCAGAATGATGGCATCTCTGGTTTCAGGTCTTTAGCCATAAAGGAATTCCACTGATACACAGGGAAGGGAAGGGAAAAACTATTCTGCTTCTCCCTGTTCTTCCTCCTTTGTACCTCAGTGAGAAAATGGGTCATTTTGTCCTGTGCCAAAAGCAAAATGATAAGAAAAGCTTTTCTCTTTTGCTTTTTTTTTTTTTTTTTGCTTAATTTTAGACTCTGGAGTGCTTTGAAATGTTGGACTCCTAATGGAGAGCAGAAGTTTCCTTTGCTCACTGTGTCTCCAGCTGCTCTGATTTCTCATGCGAGCAGAGGACTACTGCTCTCTACCCCCTCCCCAAACAAAGAATTAAACCCCACATATGCATATTTCACCAGAGTCCAAGCACCTGCGTGAAGATCCTGAAATACTTCTGGCAGAGAACTGTTCATAGTAGTGAATTTTTAAGATGAAGCGTCTCTTTAAAAAAAAATCATTAATCATTAAGAAAATATTTCTCATCTTCCAACTTGCTTTGATATCATTTGGAAACAAATAGTTTAGCGAAGCTATTAGAGACAGATCTAGGAAAAATTAGAATCAATGCAATTGAAACACAAATGCTCAAGGCTGATGTTTTTCCCTTTCTTTCTCTTCTTTTGCTCCACACATCAATTGTTCCAGTGGGAAACCAGTGGAAGGGAAATTGAAGTTTCATTGCATTAATTTCTAATTATTGCTTTTTATCTCTAATGGGTGTGGGATGCTTAATCTTTGAACTATGATGTCAAAATATATTTGCTAGATAGATCAAATTAAAATAATTCCTCCCCTTATTTCTTCCAGCAGGTGATTGCTCTGTTTTATTTATATGTCATGGACAGATTAACATTTAATCACTCTTGTTGTATTCATATCCCAGATGACAGTGCCCTGGCTAGGATAGGATGAGGTGGCAGCAGTGTGTTACAGTTCTGGGGTTGGTGATGTTCTTCTGAGATGGTGAGTGAGTGACACCGGGCCAGGTTACCTGTGAGGAGATATCAGAATCACAGAATGGTTTGGTCTGGGAGGGACCCCAAAGCTCATCCCATTCCCCCTCCTGCCATGGCAGGGATACCTCCCACTGTCCCACGCTGCTCCCAGCCCTGTCCAGCCTGGCCTTGGGCACTGCCAGGGATCCAGGGACAGCCACAGCTGCTCTGGGCACCCTGTGCCAGGGCCTGCCCACCCTCACAGGGAGCAATTCCTGCCCAATATCCCATCTAAACCTACTCTCTGTCACTGTGAAGCCTTTCCCCCTTGTCCTGGCACTCCAGACCCTTAGAAACAGTCTCTCTCCATCTTTGCTGTTGGTTCCCTTCAGGTCCTGGAAGATCACAATGAGGTCATCCCAAAGCCTTCTGCACTCCAGGTGAACAATCCCAGCTCTCCCAGCCTTTCCTCCCAGCAGAGCCACTCCATCCCTCTGCTCATCCTGGAGCCTCCTCTGGGGTCTCTGCAGCAGCTCCAGGTCCCTCCTGTGCTGGAGCCCCGAGCTGGAGGCAGCTCTGCAGGTGGAGTGTCCTGAGGTCAAGGTACTCTCTTGCACTGAGGGATGGACCCAAGACCAGCACGTGTTAACCTCTGCATTATTAACCTCTCTGTTTTATTGGCATTTGTGTCTGGGATCTTGGTTCAAATTTTATGGTAATAAACCAAAGCCAAACCTAGATGTGATCTTGAGCTGGGCCTTGGTTAGACCAAAATTAGAGACAAGTGTCTGGATGGGCAGCCTGGTCTAGTAGAAGGTGTCTGTGCCCAGGGCATGGGTTTGGAATGAGAGGAGTTCTAAGGTCCCTTTGAACCCAACCATTCCTCTGAAGGTGCAATGCTTAAACATGGTTCTGGTGAGGGGTGGAGATTTGAGAGCTTTGTCTGCAAGACAGACACAGTCCTGGCCTGACTATGTGCTCTTCCCAAGAGCCCAGTGGCCAAGGCAGGACACAGCTGTAGAAATCAAAATATTTTTCTATGCAAGATGAGGTCTGTGTCGAGGGATAGTCGATTTCCTTTCACCTATATTTTCTATCTCTAGATGTGAAGAGCCCCTTTTCCAATTCTGCTTCCTGAAACTTTCTGGGTTTTTGTTTCTACATCCCTGACCTGGAACTTTGAGGCTGCATTTGGGAAGTATCCTAGGTGTTTCTCTGAAATGATTTCTTTTATGTTTCCTGATCTAGCCCAAGAGGGAGCCTTTGGTCAGTGCACCCAAGCAGCGTCCACCCTTTGTTACTTCTGCCCTCCAAGGCCCCTCAGTAACCACTGCCAGAGAAAGTTGGCCCCCAAGGCTTGAATTACAGTGAAGCCATGGATAGAAAATACACCATGAAATTTTATGGCTCCTGCAAAGGGGCTGCCATCTGCTTTTTCTTCCCCCCCTCCTTTCTTTTTTTATAGCCATTCCACAGTCTATTAAACCATTACTGTCTGCTCCCCCACTTCCCGCCAAGATCTGTGTCCATTTCAAAATACAACACTTTGAATTTCAAAGTAGCCCTTGGGAACTCCCCAGGTCATTCACACTGAACAGATCTTTACTGACCCTTTTTTTAAATTGGGATCTATTTGTTCTCATGCATAGGTACATATTGCTCTGAGCCCCTTGCCCCTCCTCTCCATCTCCTCTTTTTTCACACAAACCAGAAAAAATCTTGCTGTGATGAGCCTGGGCAATAATTGCTGTCTGGTTGTGCTTTACTCGTCCTTCATAGAGGGATACTCTGAATTTCCAGCCTGAATGATGCTTGTTAGGCTCCTCCTGTGAAGGAAGGCAACGGCTACAGGTATGGGGCTGCTTTGCAAAATTATTCCTAGTCCTACAAATTGCAGGGCTATGAGTACTTTCTGCCTGACGACATCTCTGTCTCCAAACATCAAACATGATCCCAAGTGCTCTGTCTCCTCTTGCTTTCCTGTGCTGTTACCATTCCATCTCTTTCCTCACTGTTGTTTTGTGAAGAAGGAACTGGATTCCACTTGTTTCTGAAAATCACTTTTGCATGTGCTGAGCTTTGCTATTTCTCTTGATGGGAGGGTTTTCCTTTCTTATAAACATCTGGGTAGGTTTCATATCTCCTGCCTCCAAGTTTTTCACTCTGGAAGGTGGAAAACCTCTTCAGCTGTGACAAGTGGGCCAGGAGGGAACACACAGGCCCCGCCAGGTGCTGGCATCACTCTTCAGGGAACTTGTGAGGTTGGATACTTGTGCAAGGCATTCCTGCCAGTTCCCTCCTCAAACTGATTCAGTTCTAAACCAAACCAGATTTCCATAGCAAATGTGTCTCTGCAACTTATGAATCTATTGGAAGGGGATTGCAGGTGCCAGGGGTGTGATTTGCCTTTGATTACAAAATTGCTCCCTTGTGGTCTCTGTGTAAAAAGCACACGTTTTCCTGAAGGTGATTTCCCACCCCATTCTTGTCCTCTCTTCCTGCTGGTTCTGCACTGCACAAGCAGCCAGAGGGATTCGGGCAGGCTGGAAGAGCCCAGGGCAGAGCTGCTGCCGTGGCCACACCCCGGCAGTGCTGCTGACTCCTCTGTAGCAGCAGATGGCTCAGATGCACTCAGTGATTTATGCTCCGTAGTCATTTCGAGGTGCTGTGTGATGGTTTAGGGCCACCTGCAGCATCCTGGGGAGGAGGAGAATCTCGCTGCTTCGCCAGCCAAATGGATAAGCTTTTTTTAATCTCCAAGCTGTGCAAACAGGGCTCTGGACGAGCAGCTTGGTGCAAACTCTGCTTCCCCTGTGGCTGCTGCTTTCCAGGACGGTTCTGCTCCGCAGGCACAGCTGTCTGCCTGCGGCACAGATCCCGTGCCGGCTCCGGGGAGCCGGGGGACCACTAGAGGGAGATGGAAACGACTCCCAGTGTCTGTAATTCTCATGTTTTCTCTAACAAATAACGATCGACCTTTGCAGCTGCATGGCTGGAACAAGGCTCCAGTCTCTCTCCAGGACCTTCTGTACCTGGAAGGAAGAGCTCAGACAGGTCTGCTGGGTCCTTATTTTGGGAAACGTCTTTTTATTTTTTTTCTTAATGTAGATCACACAGCCTCACTCTGTGCTTGAATTCCAAACCCAAAACTTGGCTCCCATTTATGTATACTGGGGGTTATTCATGTTCTCTGAGTTTGTCAGACTAATTTGCTTCTTTTCATCTTTTTTACCTGGGATAAAAAGTGTTTGGGGGCACCTGTAGCTGCAGGCAGAGTACAAGGGTGCCTGCGTTTCCCCATCCCTGATTTAACTCAGAATACAGGGTTTGTCTTTAAGGTAAAGGCTAGTCTGTGCTGCCAGAGATTAACCAGTAATTTGAAAAATGAAACTAGAATGTCAAATACTTTCCATTCCAAAATGTGGTTCTTTCTTGGTACTACATGGAAGCACACAAAAACATTGGTTTGAAGTAAGTTTATATGACTAAAATGAAGAAAATAATTGTTTTCAGTGTGATTCTCTCAAACATGGATTTTGATTTCTTCCTTATTTTTCATCTTTCTACTGTGATTAAAAAAATTAAAAGAGACACGAAAAAAGCTAAAAGCAGCAGTGTGTGAGTGTATGAATGTGTGTGTGAGTGTTTGAGGAGTGTGTGAGAGAGAAAGATTGTTGAAAACTGAGACACAATTTCTTGGTTTGAAACAATGTGAGAATTTTCATTGCTTGCATTTAGAAAAAAAACCCAACCAAACCCTGAGCAAACTGAAACCTCATGTGCAAACTGTCAGATTCTTTCAGAAGCTATTTTTCACTGGAAAGCACTTGCTCACAGAAAGCATCATACCCACCCTTATTACAAACACAAAAGCTGCACCTAATTGGTTTATATGTTGACAGGCATCTTATTACTGAGAATAACAGTGCGTGTGTTTCCCCTCACCGCGGGATCGCCCCGGCTGGACTCTGTCATCCACCAGCCCTGGGATCTGCTGCTGCAGCAGGAGGCAGCACTTTGGAGCCTTCATTTCTCCCTTTTCCATTGCAAATCAGCTCTTTGCAAATGTAACCTGGGTGCCGACATCACACGTGTCTGATGCGATAGTGTTGGGTGTCTGTGCCTGAGGGGTTCATTGTGCTCCTTCTGGGACATCAGGTGTCCTGGAACTGTTAAATGGAGGAGGTTTGGGCTGAACTAACCCAAATGGTGCCTGTTTTGTGAATCAATCCCGGAGCTGTGGTGCGGGACTGAGCAGATCCCAGAGGCACCATGCTCTGCCTGGATGCTCCTGGTTTCCTCTCCCTTTATGTGGTCAGAGTTGACAGCTTGAAAGCTAAGATACTACAACACAACCCTACATACAGACAACATGTAATTGTGTTGATTTGCTCTTCTTCAGCTTTACCACCTGGGGTAAAAAATGATGGGTGCATCTCTAGCCACAAGCAGAGTACAACGCTGTCTTCATTTCCCCATCCCTGATTTAAGCCAAAATTCAGAGCTGATCTTTCGGGTAAAGGCTAGGCTGTGCTGCTGGTGGTAAACTGGCAGTTTGAAGTTTGAAATCTGAAATTAGAATGGTAAATACTTCCCAGTGACATTGTGGTGGCTGAGGTTTTACCTGGGGATCTCAGGACACACCAGAGGAAGGTTTCCTGCTTGCTGAGCATTGGCATGGAACTCACACACTAATTACACATTATGTAGGATTTTCAGAAGTGTCTGCATGAGGAAGGCAGCTGAGATCTCAACAGCTTTGGTGTTTTCAAAAACCTCTTTTCCTCTCCAAATTCTTGTTCTCTGCTGGGGACTGGAAACCCCCACTTGGTGGCAAACTGATGGCCCAGTCCAACCTCCAGCTCAGAGTAAATGAGAGCTGGTGTAAACCCAAGACAGAAATCACCTTAGAGCACAAGGCCATTACTCCAAGCTCTTTGAAGAACTTGCTTCTGGGAGGTTTTGCTGCCCAGGCAGCCACATGGGCCTGTGCTGCCCACAGGAATGCCACCAGACCCCAGGGAGGGACAGAGGACAGAGCCAGGGGAAGGGCTGCCAAAACACCAACGAGTTTCTGCACCTCAGTGTAGCCTGACACTGCCCCAAAACCCATCCAGGGTAGTTGTGAACCTCTGACCACTTTGATTGTGTGCAACAGAGACTCCATCTGTGCAGATATCACGTCTTTGTTGTAAAATAGGTGTGATTGCTGGCATACTCTCGACTGCACAATGAAGATGCATTGTGCTACTCCTGTCTCTCATCCTCTGAGCCCCTGAGCATGTCCACTGCCAGTCAGAGCTTCCCTGAGCAGGAGTGAACGTGGGCTGGCAGACACATTTAATAAAAGGATGGATTTTCACACTGGGCTCACAGGGTCTTGTCAGCCTTTCCACAGTGCTGGAGAACGGGTGGTGCTGTGAATACCATGTGGTGTTCCCAAGGCTATGGCGTCTTTTAAAATCAATCAAATGTGGCCTTGATAGAACAGCAGCAAATCTTGCCAAGGATTTAGTGCTAAAGGGGTTTCAGTAGAAAAAACGTGCTTCCCACAAAACCAGAACCTTGATTAAAAACCAAATTCCCGTCAGGAGAAATGTGCCAGTGTCTTCCACTTGAGGTTTACTGAAATGTTTCATTTCTCAAATGGAATGGAAAAATTTCAGTTCAAGAGTAATTCATGTTTACTGCTTGCAAGCCACCTCCTGACCTGAAATATGTCCATGAGGACATGCCTGGGCTTTGCTGCTGTGGGAGCAGCTGGCCCACAGCCTGGGCAGGACACCTGATTCCAAGAGGACATGAGCAGGAGGCATCATTATCTATCTGGGTGCAGCCTGGGGCTGAACTGACCAAAACAGGCAGTGAAACAGAAATTCTAATTTTTGAGCAGACTTGGGTATTGGTAAAGCCACAAGCACGTTTAAGGATAGTCATTATTTCAAACTCCCAGGCAGAGAAACTGCGGTTTAAATGGAATTATTTGCTTGCAGAGATGGGGGGATGGGCATGAGTTTATAGTGAGAGATCCTCACCATAAGGACCTCATGTCTGTGGTAGGATTTCTCATCTAATACCAGCCTCCAGGACTGAAACGAGAGGATGTTTTCCGTCAGGCTGCTAAGGGAAATGCTACCTTGGAAAATTTTTAATTTTAAGTGTTGAAATTCAGCTATTTCCTGTGCTATACATTTGTGTGACACATATATGACATAATTGAAACTTCTGGAAACTCTTAGAAAACTAACCCCCTGTCTCGATGTCATATAAACTGGAAAGCTGCTTGGAAAGTTGAAATAGTGTGTGGGATGTGAAATTAATGCATGCGTGTAGAAAATCCTCGTTGGTGAAGGTGAAAGGTTTGGTTTTCCTCAGCCTGGATGTTTCCTGCAGTTGCCAAACTCTGCTTTCAGCCAAGGTTCTGTAAAGGGAACTGAGATCTTGTATAGAATTCAGCCATAAAACACCAGTGCAAACAACAATTCTTCTTTGCTCACTCCACTGATAAAATATTCCTGCTTGAGTACATGCCTAACCATGCTCTCCAATTAGCCTGCTAATTAGACCCCCAGTATCTGTTTAGATTATTAATGGAGCTGAAAGACTTTTTAAAGCAACATTAGATATAGCTGAAGAGATTGCTGCGGGGCTGGGAGATACTGCAAGTGTGGGTTATGGTTTTTCTGCTTTGTTGTGCTGAGTTTGGGAGATGTTTGGTCAGACATTTTGGGGTGAAAGGGCTCCCCAAGTCCACAGTACTGGTGCTGCTGGGAAAGGTTTTTGATGGGAGAAGTAGTATTTCAAAGGGATCAGTCCTGGGTTGAAAAGTGGGAGAAAGAACTTTCCATTATGTTTTTAGAGTGCCATTTTAAAATAAAATATTTCAAGTAACTCCAACAAAATGAAATATTCCTTCTTGGCTTAAACCTGTCCAAAAGGAAATGTTTCATTTTGATTTGCCCAATGAAATATTAATTTGGGGAAAAAACCCCAAAAAATAGAGTGTTTTTCATGACATAGTTTTACTTTGAAATAACGTAATTTTTCATCAGAAAAAAACAATTCCAGTAGAAAATCCCCTGCTGACTCCTGGTGCAACCTGTCCTGGCTGCTGGAGAGAAACTGGGGCAGATTTTTATGATCTTCAAGGCTGACCCTTTCCCTTTGATCAGTGCTGATTCACTTCCTAGCAGTGGGTGCTCTGCTGCCCGGAACACTCCATTCTCATGGCTGCTCTTTGTTTGGGAAAGTTGCTATAAGCTTTTAGCATCCCAGTGGGCATGGAGAAAGGACCTTTGTACAAGTTCCCACTTGGCCTGAAACAAGCCTGGCTCTTCCTTTACATGGGGAAAACCAGCTTTTTGTGACCTGCTACCCCCTGAGCTACCTTTGTTTGGACTGCACAGAGTGTCTGTATCAGCTCTGGACACACTGGGACACCTTTGCTGGGGCAGCGGGAGGCTCGGCTTGTGCTGAGCAAGGACAAGCTGCCTGTTCATCACTGGCACAAAAAGTACCTTCCTGTCTCAGTGACCCTCAAGCCAAGGATGGCTGGGAGATGGTTCCACCCAGGGGCAGCTGCCTCATGGGTGGCATTTCCTGGGGCTGCCCTGGGTTCGTAGAAAAATAGAATCATGGAATGATTTAAGGAAGGGACCCTAAAGCCCATCTAACCCCAGCAGGGACACCTTCCACTACCCTGGGGTGCTCCAAACCCAGTCCAACCTGGCCTTGGACACTGCCAGGGATCCAGGGGCAACCTCAGCTGCTCTGGGCACCCTGTGCCAGAGCCTGCCCACCTTCCCAGGAAAGGATTTCTCCCTCACATCTCCTTTAGACCTGCTCTCTGTCACTCTGGAGCCATTCCCCCTTGTCCTGACAACTCCAGTTCCTGATGAGGAGCCCAGCTCCATGTTCCTTGTAATTCCTTCAGCTACTGGAAGGTGCTGTGAGGTCTCCAGGTGGGTTTGGGTGGTGGACACCATGCTCACAAGCAGTGGAAGAAAGGGCTTGAACATCAATAGAAATTGTCGGGAAGTTTGACATCTGCTACTCCCTTGTCTTGTTCTTGTCTCCATGTGCTTGAGCTTGAGATAGATGAGAGCAGCTCTACCTCAGACCCCAGGGATGCAGACAACGTTAGCCTCATCCTTGGGTCTATTGTGTATTTAGACATCAATTATTATAATTCTTTTAAATAAATGTACATATTTAGACACAGACTCTTTAAAAGACATATTTAAGATCTATAGGGTGCATGGGATCGAGATAATAGGGGGAAGGACTTGGGCACAGCTCTAGGCCACCCTTAGCAAACAATCTCTGCCTTTTCAAACACAGGGCTCCAAACTGTGCGTGCAATCTGAAGTTTGGCAGCAGAGGAAAATACAAAGTGAACTGGAAAGTTTCAGTCCAGCCTTGTTGGTTTGTTTTAATACAGAAAAAGCAAACAAATCTTATCAGCATGCCGCACATTTTCTTCCCAAACTTACATTTTTCATCTATAGTAATGAGGTTTTGTTAAAACAGAAAAAATCCTTTTTTGGTTTGAAGCAATGGGGAGCTGGGATTTTGGGGGTTTTCTTTCTTTCCTTGCTTAAAATTGGAATATTCTAGGGCCCTACTGCAAAGCATGACTCAAATAGCACCAGATCTTTACAAGGTTTGGAGAGCTCCAAGATCTCTGAAATATTTCAGTTTCAGATCTGAAGACAATTCCTGCCTTTCCTCCTCAGCTTTTACTTTTATTAAGTCAGTCTTTTTTGTGCTTATAATGAAGAAAAATTGAGCAGATATTGGGGGAGGGAGGTGCTGAAGATACTAACAGAAATATGGGTTTGGTCTGGCACAATGTGCTGGAGTCTGCTGGCATATTGTGAGCTGTTTTAGGACCCAATAAGAAATAAATTGGTTTTGGGGTACTGCTGAGGGCTTCCGGGAGATTTACTGTTTAGGAGATCGATGGGACTGTCCAAGGGCAGCTTTTATCACGAAAGGGAGGCTGTTACAGCAAACACTGGGTTTCTTGTCAGTCCAGAGTGCACATCCCTTGCAGCAAAATCCAGAGTACAAATTTTCCTGGTCATGGATGGAAGGACACTGACCTGGAGGTGGCGTTTACAGGACCCGGTGTCTCTCCAAGGTCTCTCTGATAGGGACATTGGGGCTGGTTTTGTTTGTGACCAACAGGCTTCCTCCTCTTTGACACTTTATCTGGGTCCAGCACTGTCACCCTGAAGTCTTCTCTTTGGCTTCATTATTTCAGTTCAGAAATTCATCCCTCTGATCCTGTTTTATCAGAGATATTTTCTCCTCTGTTGTTCTGGGTTGGGCAAGACCTGCACAACTCAGCTCTGAATCAGCCAAAACACTGATTTAGAACCACATGTTTCCAAAACACCATTTTTGTTTATCTCGCTACTGTGTTTGCCTGTGTTGCCCTCCTGTGCACAGCTGGAAGGGTTCGTGCCAAAATACCTCGAGCAACTTTCTTTACAAAATGCTGCCTTTCAGAAGCCTTTCTTAAGTGAACAAAAGGCAGATCTTGGGAAACATTTAGGCTTTTACCCTAAGTAGCATGAACAAAATCTTGTAATAATAATCATTAATAACATCTTTACTATAAATAATGTGATTTTAAATTTGAATCAGTTTTGGTGAAAGGGTATCAGTAGCAAGTAGAAAGAGATGAGGTCGAGTATGAAAAAATCCCTGCAGGCGTGTTTGGCAGTGTCCAATCAAACCTACACTTTGTCCCAGCTCTGCCAGGGCAGCCTGTGGATGGACTTCAACCTGCAAAGAAAATCCTGTGGCCATCACTTTTAGGTCCTATTTTTTAAACTTGAAAAATAGTCTTGACTTGCTGCCAACATTCCAACAATTTCTTTGCTTGAAGGTGTGAAAGGTGTTGCTTTTGTCAGCTTTTGGGAGAATACAGGCAGGGAATTGCAGTTTCAGTTGATCTCATAGAATCCCAGAATCCCAGGGTGGTTCAGGTTGGAGGGACCTTAAAGATCATCTCATCCCACCCCTGCCTTGGCAGGGACACCTCCCACTGTCCCAGGCTGCTCCAAGCCTCATCCAGCCTGGGCTTGGGCACTTCCAGGGATCCAGGGGCAGCCACAGCTGCTCTGGGCACCCTGTGCCAGGGCCTGCCCACCCTCTGAGTAAATCTAAATCTCTTCTCTTTTCATTTAAAATCATTCTCCCCTGTCCTATCACTATCTGCCTATGTAAAAAGTGATTTCTTTGACTTGACCACGGCTGTGGTGTGATGTGCCACCCTCACAGGACTTGTGTCTCCAGGGCCACATGTAGAGCAGGAGGAAACAGGGCTGCTGTGGCTGATTCCCTTGTCCTCAATATTTCTGGTGCACAGGAGCCTCAGAAAGAGCCACGGGGCTGTGCTGAGGAGACCTGCCCTCTGTGAGCCATGAGCACATCAGCCAGCCCCAGAGATGCCTTATAAACCAGCCAGGATTTATCTGGGATCTCCTGGCAGCACTGGGCAGGGCACTTGCCCCAAGCTGCCAGTTCCATGATGGGTAGAGGGTTTGGCGCTCTTGGTGACCATGATCAGATGGAGACCATGATCTGGTGGACAAGTGCAGGGCTGCTGTGGTGAGAGTTCTGTTTGTTTATTCTGAGGCTGAATTCAGCCCTCAGCTGCTGGTTTCTCCTGTTGAACAGGATTGCAAAGCTCTCCCCAAACACTGTAACTAGGTCAGCCTGAGGAGAGGGCTTTGTTCAGCCCTCCAGATGTCTATCTGTCTATTTTTTTTCCCTTGCTGTTTTTAGGTTTTACAAAACAGAATCCTTTATTTAAGCTCTCCAAGGCAAAAACAAAGACCTGGAAGTTTTATAAACCTTTGTCTTTTGCCTAAATATCTTTCAGCCACACAATATAAATAGAACACCTCAGTGGTTAAGCAGAGGTGTCTCTTTTTAGCATTGCCTTGAGCATAGACCAGGTGCTGTGAGTCCAGGCCATGAGCAGCCTGCAGTCCCATAGGAGGGGCCTGGCATTGGAAGCAATTTCTTGCAAATCACTTTAGATGTAAATGTTCCCCTTTGGATGGTTCTTGGGCTCTGGATCTGGGGATGGTGTTCCCATTCCAGCTCTTTTGCCTTCCCTGAAGCTATGCCCAGTTGCTGCTTGGTGTGTGAGAAGGAAATAATTGGTGTAGGGACAGAACCTCAGTTCAAAACCTGACTTGGAATACATCTCTAAATGTAGCTTCTCTGCCTATTCCCAAACTCCAAGTGCCTCTGGGTGCATGTCATGTCAATGAGAAAATCCTACACCCCAGAGCAGGGGCTGACAAAGGTGGAGGTCAGGGATGGGAACTGGGTGGTGGTGGAGGATCAGCAAGGTTGTTATGAAGCACACTCTGAAAATGTAATCAGGGCAGTGAGAGGGAGAATGAATCAATGTCACCTTGAGTAAGCATGGAGATCAGCCTGGCCACATTCCTGAGATAGCTGTGTGGAGATCTGACACTGGTATTCATGGGAGACTTAAAACAGAGTCCAGAACTAAGGGTGTAACCTAACCTTGGGAGCAGTGGGAACATGAAGAAGATCAAGGTAATCTCAGGAGGTTGCAAAAGAGAAGGTCAGATGTGGTTCAGCAAGTGCAGAGGGGCTCAGGTTCAATTCCTCTGTAATATCCATGACTGTGGAAGGAACTGCCATGCTCAGCCCTGGCAGCACAGCCTGTCCTGCACAGCAGTGCTCTGCTTTCCCCAGAGATCATCAGCTGCAAGATGGGCATGAGACAAGCGGGGGTGCAGTAACTCTGGGGAAAGGGAATTCTCTTTGTTCTCTTTCCAGAGCGCCAAGCACTTCCTTTGCAGCTGAACATTCATGGTGCTGTTTTAGAGAGCACTTCCTGCTTTAGTAGAGGGGACAGGGAGCAAAGGTTGGTGCCTTCCATTGCCTTTTGGGAATTGTGTATTAGAGAGCTTTGAACTGGAGCTCTGATGGCTTTAAAAGAATCAGGATTCACCCCATCTCTAACAGGTATCTAGGAAAGCACCAGCTGAATGGCCATGGGGACTGATCACTCCGCAATTTCTCAAATTTAGAATATTTCTACCAGGATGTGGCTGAAGGGAGCTCCCTAAGCAGTGTGCTGGGAGCTACCCTGGAGCTCCACAGCCAGACCACTGGTCCTGCTTAAGACAGGAAGGCTTGGGCAAGAGCCTGCGCATGGGTCCCTCACACCACCACCCATGAGGGCGATCAGTTGGAGCTCCTGGTTGAGCTCCAGTTTACTTTTCGGTCAGCTAATACAGCAAAATCCTCCCAGCCCTACTAAAGGCTTCCAGATTTCTTTGCTGCATGTGGGGGCTGGGGGGAAATCCATCCCATTTCTGATTGTCACGTTTGAGTCTTGTGCAGGCAGATTCATTCCATATGGCAAAGGGATCCGAGCTGCTCAGCTTGGCACAGCCAGGCAGCTGATGGGAAAATGATACATTTAATTGTGTGAACATCACAGGACTGGAGTTGTTTGCTTAATGCTGGAGTTGGAAATAAATACAAAACATACTGAATATACAGTTAGCTGGGGATGATTGAGAGCATTCCAACTTTCCTCATAGTGGGGATCTGGAGGGCATCATGTGGAAGAGATTCCCATTTTCAAGCTGCACAGGACATCTCTGAGCTGGTTCGAAGTTTGCTGGGTTGGGCTTGTGGACATTTCACTCAGCTATAAATGTGGCCCCATGGTATGAAATGAGTCAGATGAGAGTCCCTTCTGATTTTCAAGAAAGCACTTTTTGATGTGTTGAATTGGACTATAAAACCCAAGTGAGAGAGAACTGCCCTGGACCCAGAACTGATCCTTCTGCTCATGATCAATATTTTCCCTGAAAATTCCATGGGTCGATTAGCTCCTCTGCCTGCTGGAAAAATCTGTCCCATGTAAGAGCCAAAATCTCCCTGTTTTACAAGCTTTTCCTCCTAAATATCTGCATTTGCTTCTCTCCCTTTCATTATTTGCTGGTGGTGACAATTCTTGGGGGCAGAGAATGGCAGGGCCATGGACCATCCCAATGTACAGGTGGAAATTTAAGTCCATATGGTAGGATAGTAATTTCTGTACCATGAAGAAGCACTTTGTGAGAACACAGAGAGGAGTTTAGTCATGGGAACAGAGGTATCAAACCTGGTGTTTTCCCTCTGGCTGCCAGTACCCAGCCCTGCTGCTCATTTGCTGAGGGTTTCCCAGGCAGATGTGGACTGTGGGGCTCCTGTCCAGCCCTTCTGGAGGCTGATGAGCACTTGTGGTGAGGTCAGCATTTACCAGAAGTGTTGTATCTACCACATGACACAGCATTTGTGTCTTGCTAGTCATCAGCCTGGCTGGGAACACAGCACATCTGCTCCAATCAGGATACCTGGAAAAGCAGAAACACAGGTGTATGCCCCCCTGCAAAATCTCAGGAAGAATGTCCAGGAAAACCTGAAAAGATCAATCTTCCTGAAACTGCTGCTTCTGCCAGACTAAGATGTAAAATGCCTGGAGAAGACAGAATGTGGTTATCTGTAACCCACAGTAATTTTGCCTTAGTTTCTAATAGCCATTAGTTTGAGCTCTGGAGTGTGAGGTTTAAGTTCACTTGCAAACTGTTTATTCCACTGAATACTCCTGATAGCCATATCAACATCCTACTTGGGTTGCCTTAGTCTTGACACAATTAATAACCCCAGCTCTTGCCAGCAGGGACAAGAGAAATGGCTTGTTCTGACCTAAGGCTGGTTACTCTCAGGTCACTCCAAAGTATCCTCTCCATCAGGAGTGGATCAGAATCTCCTGCAGGGATGGAAAGGGAAACTGAATACACTCCTCAGTCTGTGCTGTTATCCCCATGAGCTGCGCTCTTCATTATTCATATTCAGCTGCAGACCCTGTGGCTCAGAAGGTGCTCAGCTGTGTCTCAATGAAATTTGGGCTGAATCTGGCACAGGGAGCAAGGCAGTCACTGCTGGGAGGGATTTATCTCCTCACTTTGTGAGGGTCAGGGCTGCTGACAATAATATCGGTGACCCACCTTCTTTTATGCTCACAAGCACTTCCTATTCATCCACCTGGATTCATTCTGCTCCAGATCCTTGGGGCTGTTTCCTGGGAATAGTGAATGACATGGCTCTCACTCGTTCCCTTTCTGAAGTCCTTCCATTTGGTACCAGCTCTATTTAATATTTAATTTTGCATTTTCATAGCTAGGCACTTATAGACATTAATTATTTAATGGCCACATTTCTTGTATTAAATGTATAGATCAAGACAGCTGCTGGTGTTTTCTAAAGGGGGTGTTCACTAATTGGGATATGCTGCTTTTCCAACTTTCAAATAAAAATCTCAAAGGTCCCTTTTTTGTTCAGCACTTTCAAAGCCTCGCTTTCTTCTTCAGTGCTGGATAGCACCTTCAAAAGCACTCAGTGTTGATCTAACCTTGTTCTCACCACAGTCCCTAAGAAAATAGGGCTGAGCCATTTCAAAACTCTCTCCTCTCCCCCACCAAATTCAGCACTGCAGCAATATTCCCAAGCTTTTATCTGCAGTTATATCAGGGGTAAGCAAGCAGGAAAGGCTGGCTTTTTAGCCTCATTTCTGTTCTTTGGAGCAATTCCACAGTCTCAGAGGAGTTGCTCTGGAGGCACAAAATGTATGAGGCCAAAGTGTGATTTTTCCATCTAACTAAAGATTTTTTACCCCTGTCCCATCAGCTGGCCTGGGTCAGGCACAGATAACTGGGGCAGGAGAGGGTGCTGGGACAAGCCATGAAGGTGTGTGAGGGTCTGGTTTTCATGTAGATGGAAGAGAAGAGAATGGAGGTGATTCACCAGTGGGACGGGAATTCACAGTGTGCCAACATCAAAAGGTAGCTGCTCTGAATATTGCTCCCTAACACAAATTTCCCACTTAATGGTTGTGACTGTGTGATGCCTCTGTCTTGAGGGTTGGGTGACATTTGAGGCTCTGTATTGTCCAAGCAGCTGGGCCCTGCATGTCTCACAGTGGGAGCTGCCTGGGTGGGTTCAACACATGGTCTGGCACAGCCCCACAGCTCCAGCTTAGCTGGAAATGGCACACTGAAACTGTTTTTCTTTGGAGAAAGGCAGCTTCACCTCCTCTTGATAACTGATTTTACTCAGACCTTTGTGACTGAGAGAAATTGGGGCAGCCTTGCGAACCTGCTGCTCTCCAGGCTTGGTCTCCTCCTGGTGGTATTTCCTCTCAGTTCTCCATCCAGCCCCACTGGATTTTGGCTTTAGAACTGTGGACACCTTGTAACTCGCAGTTGGAAAGAATGTGCATCTTTTGGGGTGTAATCCAGTCAGGTCCTGGGTAGGGGAGACGTCTCCAAAGCTTTCCTGGAATGCCAAGCTCACCACGAGCAGTCAGCCTCCCTTCATTAGTCCCAACATGATGGAGCAAGGTGGATTTGCTCATGGGTGGAGCTAGAAGAGAGTAATAAACTCCTCTTAATGAAGGGAGCACTTTGGTTTGCTGTGTCTGGCAAGCTGTTTTCATCTTTTGTACTTCTGGTAGTTGGCATCCCAGGCAGGATGGAGGGACTGGGCTTTGGGAGTGGCAGGCATGCACTCGATCTGCTGCCTACCCCTGGCAGAGGATCAAGGCTGGAATTTTCATTACATTTGCTTTGCCTGCCAGGAAGAAGCGCTTTGATTTAATTCTGGTGGCTTCTTGCTCAATGCCAAGCTTGGAATGTGATGCTCTGATGTCTTCCAGCTTCTTAAACCAACCACAGTGTCCCACAAGGAAATATATATTTATATAAGAGAGGAACTGCATTGGAGTGTGGAATCACTTTATTAAGAGTGAGCCATATTAGAGGTGGGTGCCATGGTTTGGAATATGAGACTGGCTCCTTGTGTAATCCTGTATACCAAGCTCTGATGTGATCAGAAATTCCCGATTCCTCAGTAACTGTTCTTGGAAAGCTCATCTTGTTAAAAAACAGTCACCGTGTCTCTCTCCCTGGGAGAGGATGAGGGATGCTAACAGAGCTGATGGAATATTTTCTGGCATGAATGTCCTTTGAGAAGGGAGACTGTGCTTTTGACAAGATGGCACTTTTCAACAGAAAGCATCTGCTCACCTCAAAATGTTGCTTTCGTGCCAAAAGTATACCTCAAAACTCAATTCTATTATTTTCTGAACAAAAATACAAAAGCTTTGGAGCTTTGGCAACAGATTTCAAGGATTCAAATGAAAGAATTTGTTTTTGGAAAACCAAGAGGCCAAAATATTTTTTGCTTTTTAGTTCTATTTAAAAATTTAGGAAAAATGTGAACATATTTTCCATGTGACGGAAGGTACCCTCTTTCAAACCAGCTCTAGATATTCATACAAAACAAGTTAGTGGGTACTTCACTACAGCCAAATCCTGTCACAAATCATGATATGGGAACCAATACAACCTGCAAGATTTTTATTCCTTGCAGCTCTCTCTGAGATAGTTTATGCTGATCCAAAGTGGGAAGAACAGATGAAATAAGAGGCAGAAACAAATTGTGAAAATGTCTGAAGCCACAAGAAGTTTCAGTTTCTTTTGGACTCACACATCTGGTATGTGCACTGTTATTTCCATTCATTTTGCATTGACTGTTACATTATCCCACAGTATTAATATATTAATATATTAATAGAATGTCAACATTTATATGTAATACAATTAGTGTTTTAATACAAAAGTCAAAATGAAATGAATCAACATGGCATTTGAAATAAAATCTTTTAAAATTCCATCTATTGAAATAAAATGGAAAAAATATGGTACCCTGCACCCTATGGTACAGATTGCCGTTTTGGAATTTCAGCATCTGTGAAATCCCATGCCCCAGGCAACCCTTTAGCCCTTCTCTGTCTTTCCTTTCTTTTGCTTTCTACTCTATTTGGACCATGACCTGAAGTTTGTATTCATTTGTTCTGGTTAATACAAAATTGCATGCAATCCAAACATGATGTTATTTTCAAATGGTTCTTTCTGGGAAAAGCAAAACAGGAAAAGATAAAGACCTTTATTTTTTTTCTTTCCACCAAGAAACCAGTATGGGAAGTGTTACAATCTAGTCATGCTGGATGGGAGGCTAGGGAACACAGGAATTAAAGACCACTGTTTCACAGCAAAATAATAATATACAGTTATTGATATATTTACATACATACATTTATGTGTATTTATGAAATGGCCAACTCTCTTTTGATCTGCACTGGCTTTGTCCCACCACAAGAGCCCGTGAATGAATCCAGAGGTACCATGGTGTACAGGAGAAATCCTTGGCATTTATTTATGCTGCCCATCCTGTAATTTCAACCATTCTTCAGGCTTCCCTGCACTTACTGAGGAATTTGGGAACTGCAGCCCTGTTTGGGACATACCAGAACATATTTGGGATTATCACATTTCCACATCACAGGAAAGAGCCCCCATTGTCCTTAAACAAGCAGCAGCCAAGACAGCACTGGACGACCAGAGCATTGCTCTCCCCAGTGCTCTCCTAGTCCCTGCTGACTTTATTTTCACCAAATCCCAAATCCCAGCTGGGCCCACCTCTCGACTGTCCCTTGTGTCCTGTCTGGCCCAGGATAACAGATGTGCAGAGCCTTCCCTGTGGAGTGTGGAAGCAGGCACAGGGCTCCCGGGTGTGCAGGGAGCTGTGGCCATCCTGCCCAGGCAGCTCTGGAGCCAGGCTGAGAGTGCAGGGCTTGCACCAGTCCCAGGGAGCCCTGAGTTCTGGGAACTGCACCCAACAGTGCCCAACACGTGGCAGAAAATCCTATGTCCAAGAATTCCACTGCAGGCAGGAAGCTCTTCATTTAATCCTTATTTCTTGATGGAGAGGACACTGCCTTCAGACAGGTTTCCTGAACAGGCCTCTGCTCTCTGTCTGGGAACATCAGACCTTCAGAGCATTGGCTTTTGACAGCTCCTGAGCAAAGCAGCCACAAAGCAAGAACACCCAGAGAATCCCAGAATGGCTGGGGTTGGATGGAACCTTAAAAACCCATTTCATTCCACCTTCCTGCCATGGCAGGGGCACTTTCCACTGTCCCAGGCTGCTCCAAGCCCCAGTGTCCAACCTGGCCTGGGGCACTGCCAGGGATCCAGGGGCAGCCACAGCTGCTCTGGGCACCCTGTGCCAGGGCCTCTCCACCCTTACAGGGAACAGTTCCTGCCCAATATCCCATCCAGCCCTGCCCTCTGGCAGTGGGAAGCCATTCCCAATTTTCCTGTCACTCCAGGCTCTTGTAAATAGTCTCTCTCCATGTTTCTTGCAGGCTCCTTCCAGTACTGAAAGGCCTCAGTTAGGTCACCATAAAGCTTCTCTTTTCCAGACTGAACAATCCTAAATTCTTCCAGGCTCTCCTCCCAGCAGAGCTGCTCCATCCCTCAGCTCATCCTGGAGGCTGCTCTGGGCTCTGTGCAGCAGCTCCCTGTCCATGCTGTGCTGTGCCAGGGCTGGTGCAGCCCCACATTGTGCAGGGGGAGCAGAGGCTGTGCTGCTGCCCGGGGCTGTGGGACTCACTCACTGCCTGCCAGCTGCAGTGCAAGCACAGGCAGCTCCAGCTGTGGAATCCCTGACAGCATCACGATAAAAGTGCTTCTGAGCAGCCCTTCTCTGCCCTGCACCAGCAGCAAAATCCCCCTGGTGCAAGCAGTGTTCACTGACCTGTCCTGTGTATTTTTAACAGGAGCACAATTCCTTTTCAGCAAAAGGTATACAAGTGAGTCCCCAAATTTCTGCTGCTCACCCCCCACAAGTGATTATAATTACATTTGCATATATGATATACAGATATAAAATATAAACAGCTGCCAAGGGGAAACCCAGTGAGTATATGTTCACCAGAAAATCATTATTAAAGGTTTTCCAGGTTCGCAAACTTCAGTTCAAAATTAAAAGTGTGATTTTTTTCATTTCTCCTTTGAATATTTTCAGTTATTTTAAATGCAAAAGCCAAAAAAAATAAATCAGTGCCAGCTTGCAGAAATATGAATTGATAGAATGGTTATTATTACTATTTATTGGATTGCAGAGAAGGATCTTGGGGGGATTTCTCAGTGAGTGAATTACAGGAGTATTAGCTCTGTAATGGGAGGTGGAGGGAAAGGCATTTACATTCAAGACATCTCTCTGCTTTGCCCACATCAGATTTAATTTCTGTAGCAAAAATAGAGGAAAAACCTAAATAGATTTTTGAAATTGCAGCTGTAAACACAGAGTTTTGGTTCAAATCACTGGAGGAAGGATGGGAGGAGGAGGAGGAGACAGACACCTCAACAAAATTGCAAAGAGAAAAAGATGCAGTGTGTTTCTTGCGCTTCGCTTTTGGGTCAGCTGTGCTGTAAAACTTGTGAAAGTATTTCATGTCCTCATAGCTGGGGGATATTTAGGGCAGAGAAGGTATGGTGGTATGGGAGACCTTTGGTGAGACTAAATCAAGACAAATCAAATTTATCGTTCTACTTAAACACTTGTCTGCCAAATCTTTATCACCAGGGCTACATTCAAAGAGAGGTGGGAAAGAAATCCAGTAAATTAGTACAGCTCTCCATGAAGACGGAGGCAAATGGGTGAGGTTTGTGCAGCCTCTGATGTAGGGAAATGTATTTGTTAGAGTTCATTGTACAGAGCTGAGGTCACAGTGGTGACATGGCAGGTGGGCAGCTGGATGGACGGATATTTGTGCCTACATGAACATGTTAATGACAGACACTGCACCCACAAACACGAGGGTGGAATTCAGCCCTGGGAATGCTTAAACAGTAACAAATATCATTTCCTGGATGAGATAGGGATGAAAAGTCTAGTAGGGGAGGTTGTTGATCCCCTTTGCAGCAGATAATGAGGGTCACAAGCACAGAAAGTATAAACAACAAATGTGTACATTTGGCTCCAAATGAGGTTGAGATAGAGTTGTTTTGGTACAACAGCCCTCACACAACCACCTGAAATGTCTGAGAAGCAAATATTTCTCCCCAGCAGTGGTTAATCTTGCAGCACCAGATGTTACGGATATCAGAGGTTTATCACAAGTAGCTCAGAAAATACCTCCCTGCAGGAAACATTTTAGTGGCACCTTTTATTGAGTGAGATCCAGAAGGAGTCAGAAAGGACAGTAGGTACTTGCCCTTGATTAAGAAGCTGCAAGAACCAAAAGTCATGGAACCCCTGATTCTCAGTGCTGGGGACTCTGGAGGGGTTGCTTCACTTTGCTTCTCCCACTGTTTTCCATTCCTTTACAATTCCTCCAGGGCCCTGCCTGGCCAACCTGAGACTATCTTGCTTTACTGATCTTAACAGTTGATCTTTAATTAAGCCATGGGCTGTTTTGGTCATTAATTTAATGTATCAGGCAGGGAAATAAAACTCATAAAAACTCCATCCCAGGTCTGATAGATCACACTGAACCTCAGGGGAACATCAGGAAAAATGGGTGCTCTATGGGAACACTCAAGGGAACAACATTTCTCTGGAACCTGACCCACTGCCACACTGTGGGTTTCCCACATCCCTCCTCAGGGAAGGCTATTCCTAGAGCTGGAGACCAGCTAGTTTGGTCAATTTGTGATTGTTGAAGCAGGAGGTTTGTTGGGTACTGGCCAAAAGCTGATTGAATAAGAACTGCCTCAGAGGATTGTGGGGCAGACCCAAAGCTGAATGTAATTACCAGCTTAATTCTAAATTAATATTTTGTTAGAGAGTGGGATAGACTTTGCTCTCCTCCACCCTCCCTCACAGCACACACCACTGATCTGGATTTGTTGAGCCTTGCAGGGTGCTCCAGGTTATAGTGCCTGTGTCTGAGATTGTTAAAATCTGTGAGAGTTGGGACCGTTTAAAACCAGAGCGAGAAAAAAAGGGAGGAAAACAGCTGGGAATGGGTGAACATCATATAAATAGCAGTAAAACTGTTAAATCTATTTGCATTTCACACCCAATAATTTTCAACTCCACCTTGAGAGCGCTGCTTGAAAGTCAGCACTTTTAATTGTCCAGTAAATTTCCTTTCAGGCAGCTGCTGCACAAGCTGCCTCTGCCTGCAGTGAGGAAAAGCAAAGAACTGATTTATCTGAGGATGGAGACAAACGTGGCCATTGGTGTGTCATGAGTTCCCCCTCTGTTTCACTTAATTCAGTGCCTGAGGGCACTTGGTTGTGGCTCTGCAGTTTGTCCTCAGGCATCAGCAGCACCAAGCTGCACATTTGAGCTGTCACTGGGCCACCACAGCCTGGGACAGCCCCTGGAAGGTCCACAGCCCACTCTGGCCACCCTCACCCTCAGGAGATCCCTGTGTCCTGCTGCACCAGTAAATCACCCTCTGTCAGGCAGGGAATATGTGGGTTTTGGAACAAGCAGCTGTAAAGTCATGGCTTTTCATTCAATTAGAGCTCAGGATAATCAGCTGAGTTGTGTCACATCTATTTAGTTTGGTTTATTGGAGGTCTAAGAACATGGCCAAAGGGGAATTCAGTTGCTTATTTTGTTTGGGTGTTTGTTGGTTGGGTGCTTGTTTTTTTGTTTTTTTTTTTTTAACACTCTTTTTTTGTTTAAAAGAAAAAACCAAAATTCTGGCCATACCTTTTTATGGGACTATTTCAACATTGGAATGTTGGAATCGTGGAATTGTTCAATGTTCTTGGAAATGAGCACAGAAAGGACCAGACTTGTTTGATTTGTAAAGCAGTTTCAAAGAAAGCTTTTGCCACTGGTGTTTCTATATCCCATCTGAGAGCCTTTATTTGTATATATTCATTTTTGAAATGTTTATTTCTTCCTATTTCATTTCCCTTTCCTTTCTCAGTGTCTTGCCTGTCTCTGCCTTTCCTCTGTTCCTGCAGAGGCAGACCCTGTACTGCCAAGCAGGCCAAGCACGAGGGGTTTTCCCAAATTCTCCAGTGTCATTGAATAATGACCCCTGATAACTGGATTGTCCAGCAAGGTAAAATCAGATCTGAGCAGTAAAAGGAAGTGTGATCATATGTGGAAAATAACTTTTTAGCTATTTCAGTGGTAGAGGTTTCATCTGAAATCCATGACTTTCATGAAAGTCTCAGGAAGCTCACTATCTCCAGAATCTGGCATTGGGTTTAGGCTTTTGTTTAATTTTCTCAAACTTTGAAGAAATTCAAACAAATGAATGGGAGCAGTAACTTTATATCAGATGTGGGATATGTTTCCTTGGTGCCAAGCCTTTACTCCCCAGATGAGATGGGAAAACAGGCAATCCGTAGCAGCAGGTGCTGAGGACCCTGCTTGTGCTCCAATCCAGCTGCCCCACCCTCATCTCTCCTCACCCAGCACCCAACCACAGCTACTGGTTTTATTCCAGGTTGTTCTACTGTTGGGTGAGTGTGGGTGAAGGGTAAAACCAGGCAAGGCAGATGTTTGTACACAGCTACAAGATGGGGGATGAGGGTGAGTCAAAGCCAGCATCAGTGGCCTCAGCACCGCTGAGAATGAGAAGGTGAAGCAATGAAAACAGTGGGACTGGGAGAGCAAAGGTTGGGAAGGAGATCCTGCAAGACATCACAGTGAAGAGAAATTGTGTGGAGAAGCTGAGGAGAGGCCAAAGTGTCACTGACCCTTCACTACCACAGACGTGCTCAGGCATTTTTTTGCCTTTTCTTCATCCACTGCAGATGGGGCAAAAATACATATTAAAAAAAGGAAACCTTTACAGAACATGATCATCCTCCTTCATCCCAGAGGCTGGTTGGGTGGAAAATCAGTTAAAAGGGAAAAAGAGCAGGGAAAAAACATCTTGCATGGTCTCCTCCAGGCACCTTTCCCTGCTGCTGGAGATAAGACCTTGCTCCAATGCGCACACACATTCCTGCACACACTGGGAGAGGCCGCAGGGCTCTGGGCAGGTTTGGAGGCAGCGTGTTTGCAATCTGAGCATCTGACCCACCTCTGCCTTGCAGTCACAGCTGCATCAGCAAAATATATGTGTGCACAGGGTGGTAATGCTGGCAAGCAATTATTTTTTATGTATATCTGCTTAATAATTACTTCTTCCTTATTCCTTTTAAAAGGTCCTGTGTGATCACAAATAGATTTATTTACCAGTTATTATTTAGATAGGTACAGAAAAGTAACCACCAGCCTCATCTATTGATGCCTGTGCTTTATCATGCATTTAATGGTCTCATTTCTTCATAATGAATGAGTCCTCCAGTGGGAAATAAATTGAAATGCCAGTCTGGGGATCAATCAGTGCACACACACAATCTATGTAATGGGATATTCATGTTCTGTAGTGAAGGTATTTTTCTGCAATGGCTTGGCTACTCTTCATACCACAGATTTTTCCTTCATTAAGTATGGGTCTAGAAGAAATGTTTGGTTTTTTTTAAAAAGCAGAGTTGAAAAATTTCATAAAAATATGCATGATCCTGGATGAAAAAGGTACAGTTTCCCGTTGCCTTGTGCTTGTGAGACATTTCCTTCAGGGGAAAACAACTGAAGTGTTTTGCTGAAGAGGAGCCTTGTCTGCCTTCAAATGAGTCCTGGCTGAGACAGGGCTGATGTCTGTGGAGCCACTGAAATGCTCCTGGTACTTTAAAACAGCTGTGTCCTTTCAACCCATCAGTGACCAAATGTCTAGAGGGTCAGACAACATTTCCAGAATAGAAATGAAACCAGAATTAGAGGATGGGACTTCAAGGTCTATTGGATGGGCAGATGAGAACTGGCTGCAGTCTGGAGGTCACAGGGAGTCCCTCATCTCTGTCTGAGAGCCTGCACTGGGCAGGGCTGGATTTATCTCCAGGGTGCCCTGTAGGCCTGATCTGAAATTTGTTTGAATTGATGAGTGCCTTCAGTGACTTGTGTTGGGGTCTAGCAGAAGCTAAAGGATTTCAGTATCAACTTCCTGGGATGTGGCAGGCCCTGGCACAGGGTGCCCAGAGCAGCTGTGGCTGCCCCTGGATCCCTGGCAGTGCCCCAGGCCAGGTTGGACACTGGGGCTTGGAGCAGCCTGGGACAGTGGAAGGTGTCCCTGCCATGGCAGGGGGTGGAACTTTAAGGTCCTTCCCAACCCAAACCATTCTGTGATTCTGTGATCAACAGACCAGAGAGAAATCCAGTGTGAGTTTGGATGCTTTTGCCTTCTGTGGGGCAGCGACCTGTCCTTGGGGTAGGGTTCATCTCATGGAACTAATATGAACTTTCCTGGGTTTCCTCTGGAGTCAGTCAAGGCAGGTAAACAAAAGAAGAGGGTAATTAATCTCCCCACATTACCCTAAATCCCTTCCACTGCCATGGGGAAGCTGCCAGCCCTCATCCAGCACTGTCCTTGCAGCTGGTGAGGAGCACGGACATTATTGGAAGTGTCAGCTGTGCACGTGATCTTAATACAAGGAGGGAAAGAATATGTTAAAAGTTAATTTGCCATAAAATATGTCCACATCCTTTTTAGCTTTTACAAGGGAATTTTAACTGGGTAGGTTGAAGTGGCTTGCAGCAATAACAGGTCTGTCGTAGGGGTGATAGATTTCATTTCCTGATGGGAAAACGATGTGAATCAGCCTTGTCTGGCAGCATGATCACCTCCTTGTAGTGGGAGAGTTCAGCAAGGCCACGGCTGATTAGAGGGAGGCTGTGGGTGATTCCACTCCCCAGCTTTATCACTCAGCTCTCAGGGACTGGGAGAAATATGTCAGGGGCTGTGGGCATGAAATGAGCTCTCCCAGCAGTGGTGAGTCTCCTTCCAGGGCTGGGGAAATACCCTTGGAAAGGGATGGAGCATGGAAAGGGGCTGGGGAAGGGAGGGGTGGCAGGAGGATGAATGGGAAGAGCTCTTCTTGCGGCTTCAGTTTTATTGATCTGGGCATTAACAGTGGGATGAACCTTAAGTGAATTTCAGGTGTCAGTGCCAAGCCAGGTTATTTCTGTCATAAATGGCATGTCAGGCAATCTGAGAACACAGCTACTCAGGGGATGGGGAGGAGAATGGAGAAGGACATGGTTCTTCTCAGGAGTCTGTTCTTTGCAGCAGGAGAGGTGCTTTCATCTTGGGCTGGGGTCCAGGGGAAATTCAGTGCTTCTCCAAACTGGAGAAGTCTCAGTGAAACACCCTAAAAATTCACAAGTGCCCTCATCTTCCAACAAGTAACTGCAGCCCCTCCCAATGCTATGCATCAGCCTCTCCTTCCCTTGAACCCAGGCCCTGAGAGTCTTGGGCAGCCTTCCTCACTTCTTTCCATCATCACTATTTCTCATTTTTATTGTCATTTCCCTTGACTCCAGGGAGTTCTTTTCAAATACTACAAGATTATGATGCCCTTATTTTTGTCTGAAAAAAATTCAGGCTTCCTTCTCTCTTGAAAAAGAACTGAACATTTCTTTCAAAAGCAGTATTTTTTGCCAACATACTTCTCTGCGTAGTAGACTGCTCTGGTCCCACAATGCTAGATTGTATTTCTGGAGCCAGCAGACTGAAGGTTCCCTAAAAAATGGTGACTCCTAAATGGAGATGAGTTCTGTCTGGCTAGGAGGTCTCCAAGTCCTCCAGGTCCTCATGCCTGTTTGGATCACCAGATGAAGGTGACTATTTCAGAATACCTTGGAATAGGGTCAAACTTAGGGTTGTCCAGTGAAAGCCTTAAAGATCTGCCCTCCCTGTGGCTACAAAACACAAATTGTCTTTCATTATGTTTCAAATTCATATTTTTCAGCTCCTTAATTTTAGGCTTTATTTGTGGAAGGGTGGAAGATTTGGAAAGTGGACAATTCAATGAGTTATGGTATCTAATTGCTGTGCTGCATAATATTTTTGCTGATTTTGTGTGTCTTAAAACAAATTTTTGTAGTTTATAGCCGGCACCCAGCTGCAGATGTGACCTCAGGCTGTGGGATCTCTTCTGTGGGATTCTCAGCAGCCTCCACAGTATCCTGTTGGAATAATTAATCCCCTTCCTCTGGAAATTGAGCCTAGTCGGTCAGAGATAAGGAACTGGTGTAAACAGCAGGGTGGTTACAGGGTCCTGGTGGATTTGGAGTTTCAGGACCCGCTGGGCAGCGCTGGTTGCTGACTGCATTGGGCCACTGACGTCTGTCATGGTATTCTGCTGCTCACTGAAAAACCTGTACAGGTCACTGACACTCCAAATCTTATGTTTCATCTCTTTTCCCTTGCAGTCCTTCCTAAAGGCCTTTGCTGTGCAGCATTTTGTCCTTCTTAAGGCTTTTGGAAGACATGAGAGTCCTCTAATATTTCTGATGCTTTAAAAACACACACTGGACCCTGCAGATTATAGCCTTAAAATTTCCTTCCTGGAGCAAATTTCTTCTCTTCTAGCATTCAATGAATACTCAGGTTGCTTTTCTGGGGACTCAGGGAAATGTAGATATGTGCTCCAGATTAGATGCTGATACAATGCAAACACACTACAGAGAAAATCCTGGCAGGGTCAGGTTTCCTCCTCAGATTGTATCTCTGTATCTCTGTGCTCAGTGCAGTAACTCAATCTTATTTAGGAGTCCCCTCCAAACCAGGGTAATGCTGTTTCCCAAAGCATTAAAAAGCTGAAGCTAATTACATCTTTATTTCATTAAATATCCTGAACATTGCCCATATATTTCAGGGAATGGCATGACCCGCTTTGCAAACATATCACCACATGTGCAGTGTCCATGAAAGCAATTTTATAAACATTCCTTTGCTGATTCCAGCTTTCTGCCTATTTGCAGCAGGGCTTGGTGGACAGATCCTTGGTGGAATGAACCTTGGTGGGTTCCTCTCCTCCAGGAAAGCCAAGCAGTCCTGGACGTCTGTCTCCTGGATAATGGGTCTCTCTGGAGAGCTTTGAGACCAGCAGCCCGGGAGAGGCTGAACACAGAGCCTGGCTGGAGAGTGTCTGCCAGAGAGGGGCAAACAGCTCAGAAAGGGATCCTTTCATGGCCAGAAGTCCTTTGGGGTATGGACAGTGGAAGTGCAGCAATCCCCACATCACTGTTGGGCAGGAGCAATGTGGAGGTGGGGATAGAGGGGAGAGCAGGGAGCCCCTCAAAATGAAGCCGTGATTCTCGAGCTATCCCTTGACAGTGAGAGGGATTAACACTGAGATTTCAGGACAGGGGGTTTTTGAAAAAAACCCACCCAATATTACTAGAGTGAGGATAAAAGTCTGAGATGAGCTCATGCAAGTGTAGTAATATTGCTGTTTTCCTCCAGTCTTCAGCTCCTGGAGTTTTGCCCTTAGGTGAAAGCACTGATTTTCATGGTTGTATTGAATATGTTTTTATCACAATGGTGGAGACAAGGAGCACATTCAGGGTAGGGCCAGCTGATAGCACCATCCATGCTAGAGCCACTTGTCACCACAGTCCATCCTAAGCCTGAAGCAAGTTAAACAAGCCAATAGCTTACGTACTTGCTGGAACTCCCTGTTTAGGAGTTTTTACAGCCTCTTTTACAGGCAGAGTCTGATCCCTTTGTGCTATCAATATTGGTCCTACTGCCCTAAACTCTGTGAGTTTCAGATTTGGTGCTTGTGCTCTGGTGGGATTTGAGCAGACACCTATCACACCCTTTGCCTTGCTGTGGGACAGGGTGCTCTTGAGATGCATCTCTCTTCCTTCTCCTCATGGTAAGGATCCAGGTGCTGGCAGCTCGGATTGCCCCAAAGCTACCCTCAGTGTTGCAGTCATTAGCAGTAAAATCTACCCCCCACTAGAAGCAAAACCAAATGCAAACAATTAAACATTATTCCCTTTCTCCCTCCCAAGCATTTTATTACAAAATCATCACTTTAAAAAAAAAAGTTTAAAAAACCAAATCAGCTGCCCTCTCCAAACAAACCTGAGTATGAAAAAAACATTCCTTTCTTTTAATCTCCCAGAAAAACGCCCTTACCCAGCCCACCAGCTCAGCCTCCCATCCATGACAGCCCCTTTCCTCTCCCAGACAGGCAACAGATTTCAATTTAGCTCTGAGCGAGAGAAGCTCAATTGGGTTATTAAATTTCACACACTAATTGACACGCCTGCCGTAAAATATAACTTGCACAAACACAATTTATACTAATGACACAGGGAGGGGAAGCTCTCTGCTTCCAGTGCCCCTCTCCTTCCCCTCTCCCCCTGCTCCCACGGGAACCTGGCTTAATTGCCCCTCCAGCGCAGGGAGGTGAACAGGGCTGGGAGGTTAAAGAGAAATAAATACTGAAATGCTGATGGGATGTTTCCTGTTTCAGCAGTGAGGGCTGGGCACGTTTCAGAGCCCACTCCCCTTCCCAAGGCCTCCCCCAGGCTTTGACTTCTTCATCAGTAATGGCAACTGAAGAACCTCAGCCCTGGCACGAGTTCACCAAGGATGTGTTACAGGGAGGCTTCTGCAGGCTGCTGGAGATCTTCATTGCCTGTGACAGACAAGCTGGTAGCTGCCTGTCACCCTGTGGATGCTCATCCTCCAGCTCCTGCTGCTGCCTAGAAAATCCTGCAGAAAAAATTCACACCCACGGCTCTGCTGCTCCATTGCAGGGCTTTGGACACAAAGCTCACAGCAGGTTTTTGTCCACTTTCCCTCCTGGTCAGCAGACTGCACAGAGGCGAAGTGACAGAGTGCTGGTGTGCTCTGTTCAGGTGGGTGATGAAGCCAGAGGATGGGGCAGACACTCACAAAGCTCCCAGGAACATCTCAGCTGCTTTCTCACCATTTCTTTTCCCAAAAAATTTAAAGAACAGCCACTTTTCTTCTAGAAGATGTTTTTAAATAGGTGATGATAGAATCTTAGCAGTGCTGAGCAGTTAACCAGTTCTGTTAGTTAATTGTTACTTTCCCCAACAATCTAAAATAGACCGTCTTTGTAAAGAAATAGAGAAATAATTTAAAAATAATTTTTAAATTTTATTTTCCCAAATGTGCATGTGTTCTTACATTTTAAATTCCACTCCCCAAGCCCAGGATCCTGCCGGACAACAAGGAATGGAGCTGGCATCCTTAGGAAGGGGATATTATCATATAAGGCCATATTCCAGCAGGGCATGGGCTGCACAGCTGGTACTGGAGAGCTCTTGGAGATGCATCTTTTTGCTGTAGCATGATGGCATTGACTAAGTCACAGAATCCTCCTGAAACAAAAATCAAGCGACTTGCAGAGTCTAATTTTAGCTGTGTCTGAGTCACCATGCCAGAATTTAAAATTGGTTACAGAAGCAGTGACTTGGAAAAATTTGAGACACTTCGGCATCTTTCTCCTGCAAGTTTTGTTCATGCAAAGATTTTTCTCAATAGCAGAGAACTGTGGAATCATAGGATGGTTTGGGCTGGAAGGGATCTCAGAGCCCATCCAGTGCCACCCCTGCTGTGGCAGGGACACCTCCCACTGTCCCAGGCTGCTCCAAGCCCCAGGGTTCAACCTGGCCTTGGGCCCTGCCAGGGATCCAGGGGCAGCCACAGCTTCTCTGGACACCCTGTGCCAGGGCCTGCCCACCCTCACAGGGAACAATTCCTTCTATTTATCTAACCTAAATTTCCCCTCTCTCAGTGTGAACCCATTACTCCTTGTCCTGTCACTACAGTCCCTCTCCAACTTCCTTGTGGGTCGCTTCAAATCCTGGGAGGTGCTCTGAGGTGTCCACACAGGTAATATCTACCAGGGAAGGTACAGGCATAACTCCATACCCTTCATGCCTCCTGATCTTTAAAGAAAATAGACCAGGAACTTATGGGATATAACAAACCCAAAACTCTGGTAGCCACTGGGCATCTGGCCTGGATATGTCTCCATTTTCTGGAGGGAATGACAAATTCTTCCAGATTTCACCCCTTTTGCCCACCCTGGGAGAAGGGAAGGCTCAGCCTCTGCTGCTGGGACCCCTCGTTAATGCAGAGCATGGATTTCATTATTGATTGGTCAATTCTGTTATTAACAAGACATAAATCTCCGCATTAGTCGCTCTCAGCCTTCGGGTCACAGCCCCAGGGAGAGGTCAGCGGTGGATACCCAGCCCAGGTCATGGCCCTCAACCCATTACCTGTCCCATTAGCTGGGGCTGCAGTGGTGGGCTGGAGGTGAGTTCTGGGGCTGGCTGCCCCCTTTAGACCCATTTCCAGCTTTCCCTTGCACATTACTCTGCTGGAGCCTTATGGATTTTCCCCATCATGATGGGGATCCTGGGAGTCTGCCCCCGCAGAGCTGAGCAGAGTCTGAGAGATGAGTACACAGAAATTAGTCTGTCCACCTGCACCAAAACCATGCTTCCCACCTTGCAGTGTCCCAGAAAAAATTCATATAAACACAGAGAGATAAGAGATGGCTGCCACCAGCCTCTTTCTTCCTCCTGCTTTTCCTACCACCTTCCTTCTTTCCTGTTGCTTTTCCCCTTTCTTCTGCTCTGAACCCAGAGGAACTTGGAGCAAGTTATTTGAGGTTCCCTACAGATTTTGTCATCAGAGCAATCAGCAAGCAGAGACTGAACCTCACGCACTGCTCATATCCCCCCTCCAGCCACAGGCTGAAGGAGCCCCAGCTGCCTGCACAGCCCATCCCACCTCCAGCCCCCATCAGCTCATGCCCTGCTCACTTCCTACACTGGTGTGTCCTTCCCAACCATATCTGCCATTCCCAGGTGGATGATGCACTGCAGACCTTAAGAGAGAAAACATTCAGGGCTGGAAGAGACGTGTTTGCTGCTGTACAGACTCACCTGAATGACACCCAGCAGGCAGATCCAGGTGTGCTGTGTCCTTGCCATGCCATCAGCTGCCCTGGCATGCAGGCAGGAACACAGGCAGTGCAGTTATGTGTCACAGGGGATCAGAGTCCCCTCAGCACGGCTGCTCCCACTCGGCACAAAATCCTACCCTGCAACAAATCCGCTTTATCTTGGCAAGGTTTTTGTCACCCAGTGGGGGAGGAAGGGCCGGGGGACCAGGTGGCATCCATCCAAAATGGGCCAGCATTTCATTTTTGTCTTTATGGGCACTTTGTCAAGCAGAACTGCAGGCAGTAACTCTACAAACAGTAATTAACCACAAGCTGTGGGCAGTGTTAAAGTGCTTGCCCTGTAACTTGCTGGTACACAGGAAATCTGAGATGCTGCTAATAGGTTTCCGGCAGCTGAGTCCATTTCTGGCCTGAATCTATTTGATATGGCATTCAGATAACACTGTTGATTATTCTCCTGAGCACTCGCTAGACCCTTCCTGTGTGAGTCTTGACTTGTAGGTACAAACAGAGGTGGCAGGGAGCTGGTGAAACCCACAGCCCAGCCTGCCAGCAGTAGCTGGTGTTAACCAGAAATGCAGCTATGCAGCACCATAATTAATTCCCTAAAATGAAAGGCAAGCTGACAGTCCTAATTAAGATGGGGACTGACGGTCTAGAGGCCCCTGGACTGCCCACTCTATTTTCTCAGGGCTGGTAAAATATGGAGAGATCATCCCTCCTGCCTTCCAGGTGGCCAGATGGGAGAGGACAAGGCTTCCGTGGATCAATAGCTCATCCCAGCCATGCCCTGCAGCAGCTGCTCCAGGGAAGCAGAGGAAGGAGAGACAGGCCTTGGTGGTAGCAGCAGTAACATCCTCCTTCCCCTGCTCCATCCACAGGGAATTTTCCTTCTTCCTTCCCAGGGGTGAAGCTTTGATTTGTGGGCCAATGCAAGAGCATCCAGCACCAAAGGGGCTGTTGAATCATCCCTCTTTTACACTGGCTGCTCCAGTTACTCCTCTGAAGGACCATAGGATTTGTTCCACAGTGGTTTGGTTGTACCAGGTCACAGGAGGGAGTACCAGAGGGAAAATATTTCCCGGGAAACTGACTAAGAGTTCACTCTTCAAATTCAGACTCTTGGTCTTCTCTGTGCTGGGATGAGCTCTGGAGAGTCATATCAGCATGTGAAACACTTTGGCCAGCTCCTCCCTATCCACAGGCAGAGTTTCCTGCTGCCAAAGGTGGATCTGAACTGATGCCTGGCACTTGCCCAAGTCTGTTATGTCTCTCACCCTCCTGCCTGATTCTGCCTCACTAAAACTGCCCAGAGCATCCTGTCCAGAAGCTCAGAACGGACTCCTTTGGGCACAGCATCAATCCCAGGAGGGGGATGTTTTGTGTTTCTTTTTGACAGTCAGATGTGTTGTCTGTGCTGGTCCTGTTTGATTCTTCATTTTAAATACCATTGTTAAGGTGATGTTTTAAGGGATCACCATCTGGAGCTGACGGACAGACAGGTCTGTCGGTCTGTCTGCTTATCACTCTGTCTTTTCTGCAAATGCCCTTGGTCTCTAGCCTGTGAGCCAAGGATTAAATGCACAGAAAGAAACAATTCACTGTGACTTGGCCTGCAAAGTCATTTGCAAGTGAAGTTATGGCTGTTAAATGTTAACACCATATAATGCCTGTCTTTATCGTATCTTTGCAATAAAGTGATGACATGGCTCTATTATGAGCTACTCGCACAGAAGCTCCCAAACCTCCAGTATTGGAATGGCATTTAATCTCCTTCCCAAGCGCCTGAGATTGTCACACAGGCTTTGTGCTCAGCATTTCTCTGGGATGGCTGAGCACTAAAACCAAGGCAAAGACATTTTACAGAGAAAAGATGAACTGGTCCCACCCCCCCAACTGTGCAGGGCCTGGGACACCTCGCCCGTTCCTGGACAGCTGCAGAGCTGTGCCCGCCCCGCTGCCACATTACCTGTCCTTCTCCCAGCCTCAAGGACGCTGCAAACTTGCTTATCAGCCTCTAAATCAGCTGTGGCAATAAACCGCTGGCACCCAGAGCAATAGCTTTTGTACTAATGTACTACTTTGCAATTGCTGTGCAAATCCAACACGTTAATGACACAAATGAATTACAATAAATGAAGACACCACTGGCCGAGGGCCAGAGGTGACTGGAGACCAAAAAAAAAAAAGAAAAAAGGAGTTTTTGCTCCTGCCAGTTGCCAGTTGGCAAGTTGGTGATGTGAAATTGGATGTGTTGGATATGGAGCACTTTTGGTGAAGTGACAGTTAAATATAACAACAATAATGGTGTCAGGGATCTGGGGAGGAAAAGAGAGGCTGCTTCCCATGTGGTCAGTGAGAGGAGGTGATTTCCAGGGGAAATTAAGGAGGCAAATGCCTTCATTACTGGAGTGAGGGATTATGTGAATCAGCTCACAATTTCCAGGTAAGAAAAGGTGTTTTCACTAATGTGGAGGACTCACCACAACCTGGAGAGGGGGACTTTGTCAATTAATTATCTATTGCTCCCTTTGTCTTTCTGCTTTTAGATCCATCTCTCTCCATTACAGATCCAGCTGTAACTCCATGTGCTGCCCTTTCTATTGGTGGTCTATCGATCTGTGTATTAACAGTGGACAAAGAAATCATTGGAAATCTCAGATACTTTATTGTGAGAGATTTGAAGATTTTTATGTTTAGTTTAGCAGAGGAAATGTGATGCAGTACGTAGCACATCAAAGACGAGAGGACTGTTTAATTTAGTAACAGGAGCAAATGCCTTCTAATTAAAATTAGAGTTATTCAAAAGAGAAATATGGCATAAATGTTTAAGGATGAGGAAAATTAGCTCTTGGAATAAGTGATCAAGTGAACTGATGTATTCTGTTGTGTGCAAACAAAATCTTCATAATTCTGGAAGTGAAATTATAATCAGCAACATATTACTAGGTTAAAAGTTGGAATAACTTTATATTTATGACCCTTGTTCTACCAGAGTCTTACCAGCTGATAACTCCTTGGATGTGAGCTCTGCAGTCATGAGCATGGACTGGTGATCCAGGCTGCAAATCCTTCTATCACCAGCATCAGTCCCAGTCATATACTGGGAAATGAGCAACAGTGTAGGAGAGACTGTGGTTTGGAAATTCACAGTTTGGACTTGGGGCTGAATAAAATGGACCCAGTTTCTGCTGCTTCTCCCTTCTTTCTCTCTGCAAGTGTTGGGCAAGGAGGGGGCAGGATCAGGATAGGAGGTCCTCAGCTGCCTCTGCTGTTCTGGCTAGGAAATCAATTCATTCTGATGGGAGAATGAACATGAAATTAAAGACTTCATGAGGGACATAAGCCAGCATTTTCAGAAAGAACTACTCATGGAGACCTTTCACCCTCCACAACTTCCTGAGCCTGTGGCCAGGTGGGAGTGGCCTTTTCTCCCAAGTAACAAGTGACAGGACAAGAGGGAATAGCCTCAGGTTGTGTATAGGGAAGTTTAGATGGAAAATCTAAACCGGAAAATTTCTTCACTAAAAAGCTTGCCAAGCATTGACACAGACTGCTCATGGCAGTGGTACAGCCACCATAGCTTGAGGCATTTAAAAGCCATGTAGATGTGGGGACATGGGTTAGTGCTGAACATGGCAGTGCTGGGTCAGTTCTTGGACTCGAACTTAGGGGGCTTTCCCAGCCTAAATTACTGATTCTATGTGAACAAAAGGACTGTTCCTGGTCATGCATTTACCTGCTTGGTGAGACAGCAAAAATGTTGAGTTCTGCAACTTCTGTTTTGGAATTGTATTGTATAGGTGGATGAGCAAGGTTTGGGAGACCACCAAACCTGTCCTCAGCCCATACCAGCAGCTGCCTGAGGTTTGACCACAGCAGCTGTAAGCTCTGGGCTCTCTCTGCCCTCACCATGGAGGTGTGCCAGGGCCCTCACGGCAAAGCTCCCTGTCTGCAGGTAAACCTGCCCCCAGCACCTGCTGTGACAGCAGCCAAGGGCACTGCAGGAAGGTGGAAGCACAAAAAGGAATTTGTTTGTAAAGACTGCAGGCAGCCCTGCCAAACTCCACGGCTGTTTTTGTTAGGAAACGCCTTTTTTTTACCACCCCCTGACTGCAGGGTTTTGTTTTTTTGTTTTTTTTTTTTTTTGTTTTTTTTTTTTTTGTTTTTTTTTTTTCCAAGGGAACGTAAATAACGTGTTCCACTCCAGGGCAGATGTTGAGCTGTTTCCTGACACAGCTCTGCTGGGGCTCCTCCAGCAGCTCCCAAGCCCCCATTCATTTAAACCCTGTGAGCAGAGAGCAGTTGTAGAAGACAGAAAGTTTCTGTTCAGACCAAGGAGGCAGCTGAAGGTTTTCCCCACACGAAATGCCAGCGTGCATTGATGCTTCAGAGGAGCTCCAGGGTTTTCTGCAAACACGCTGGCAAATTCAGCTCAAGACGGCTGATTAAGGCTCGCAGATAATGACTCGTTTAGCTGCAGAGCGTGTGCTCCCGAAGTGCTGCACAGCTTTCTAAGGGCTGGAAAGCCTCAGCCAGAGCTGCCAAGGGAACGGATGTGCCAAGTGGAGCAGCGTAATGATATCAGTAACAGGAATTGTGCAGTCAAGGAAGCAAACACTCAGCCCATACAACTGCAAATCTGCTGCAGCCATGTGCGGCTGTGCCCCTCTGCCTGTGCCTCCAAAGGGGGCTTGGCTGCGGCTCAATGTACGAGTGGAGGCTTTCTTAGGCTCCTGTGTTTGAGTTTACCCTTCCCTCCTCCCTCGCCCCTCAGTTATTTGGGGAAGGGTTTCCTGGATGTGGTGTGAATCGTCTCATTCTGCTGCGGGCAGTGAGGAGCCGTCACACCGGGAGCTCAGCATCTGTCCACTCCAGGTGTTTAGGAAATGAAGTACTCGTGTTCCTGGGGGTGAGGTCTGGGATGCTGTTCATGGGAGGGCTGAGCGCCCTCCTCTCCTGTGCTGAGTCTACTCTGACCTGGGATCGAGCTCTGGAAAGGGCAGTGCCAAATGCTGGGTGAATTCAGTGTAAGACCAACCTTTGCTGTACCCATCACTTTGGGGGCCCCTCAGCAAACCTCACACAGAGCTGGGAGGATGCTGAGGTGTCAGCGAGCATCCAGATCTACATGGTGGGGTCAGGCTGAGGGGTCCGTGCTGACACTTCAGCTACATCTGGAGGATCTCGGCAAGCAAGAGTTGACTCAGCTTTGTTTGCAGCTCAGGAGGTGCTTTGGCTCCATCCACAAACCAATTTAGAGTTATTTTAAGACCAGTTTCTGCCGTGAGGTGCAAAGCACCACTTGCACTGTTGAGCTGGTGCACTCCTAAACCAGCAGCCGTTCCGACAGCCCGTGTGTCTGCCGTGGCTCGGGGCTCTGGTCCCCAGTTGTCAGGACAAACAGAGCCCAGCCTGGCTGCTGGCTGCACCCTCCCCAAAAAGGACCCCATGGAGCACACAGGCAGCCACTCCAAAAGAAGAACTGCCCTGGCAGTGCGGGATTAGATGGGTGGACCAATCGCCTTAGGCACCATGTCATTATCTACAATTTCCAGGCCATCACAAATAGCACTCGGGGTCAGTTGTCCCCTATTATTGCGGAGGGGGATGGAGGGGGCTCAGCAGAATTCGGGGAAGGGCTAACTCTATTAGCACGCAAATTGCAGGCTTTCAGAAGCTGTCTCCTGAAGGGCTCCTAAATACACTCAACTCTAACCAGGAAGTTAAAAATGTTAATCTAATTGTCACCCAGACGTGTTTGTATTATGTGAGTTTGTCCACTCCTTCAGTCCCTTATTAGCCTAAAACGTGAACACAAGAGTCAAATTTGACATTGTGTGTTGAGATGAGTGCTGCTATTTCATTTCTCTCTTGTCCCCTACCCCTCCCTCCAAGCTTGACTGATGAGCCCTTTAATGCCATGCCCGATGCACTGGGATATGAATGTCACTGAAATAAAAAACAGATAAAGTTTCTGGTTATAGGAAAACTACATAAATATCATTACCTGTTAAGATAATTTGTTCCATGAGGTAAATTGCCTCATTCATGGCCCATTATTTTAAGAACAGCTCCTGATGTAGGGGAAAAGTATCCTTTACCTGTGCTACTAAGGGGATTTATTCTTAAAAATACTTGGGATGAAATAATGGAGTGAGAATTCAGTGATTTGGACATGCAGGGATAAAGTCCTATGATGAAAGTTTGCCTTTTTTTCCCCCAAGGAACTGGGTAGATTCAGAGCTGAGATTTGTCTATTTTTGTGTGTGTTAATCTTTCATTGGAGAGTTTCAGGTCTCTTCCTTGGCCCTTAGATGTTGGCAGAGTTAGCTAAAATTAAGCAAAGTATTTGTTTGAGAGCTTCTCTGTTGAAGAAGGGGGCTGCAGTACAGGCTGTGGGGTGCTTGCAGGGGAAAAGAAAGGGGAGTCCCAGATGAGCTGAGCTTCATTTTCAGCGATCATTTTTTTCAGTCAGTGTTTGAGCACAAACTTAAACTTAAGCAGGAGAGCTTTCCTTTGGAAGAGGGGAAAGCCCAGAAAGGGGCAGGGTGGTTGCTGCTATCAACAGAGCCCTGGTTGACTGAACTTTACTAATGACTGGTTTTCCCTTTCCAGAGGTTATTGGAGGCTCCTCAGTGAGGCTTCTGTGCTTCCACTGGAGACAGTTTTCCAGAAAGAAGGGAGCCTTCCACTTGTGTAACGAGTGTTTACCCGGAGATGCTGATACTGTCAGAGTCTGTCACTGCAGGATCAAAACCAGGACTGCACAGCCCCGATAAAGAGGCCAGATGTGCCACTTTAATTAATGCAATTTGCTAAACACTGCAACAATTTAGTGCAAGGCGATAGCACAGCAATCTTCGGGGCCAGGAAGCACCGTCCCCAAGGCACCCCCAGCTGCTCCAGCTTTCTCTTCCACTCTGCCATTCTCATACATTCAGAAACTGGGGGGATTTGCAGGGGAGACACACCATCAAGCAGAGAAGGGACTGGAGGCCTGTGGGCAGACACAAAAGGAGGGTGAGGGACGTGGCTGGGGATGGTGAGTGCAGTGGACAGCACAGGCACAACCCTGCACAGACAGAGCCCTGCACACACAGCCCTGCACACACAGAGCCCTGCACACACAGCCCTGCACACACAGCCCTGCACAGACAGAGCAGTGCACAGACAGAGCCCTGCACACACAGCCCTGCATACACACAGCCCTGCACACACAGCCCTGCACACACACAGCCCTGCACACACAGCCCTGCACACACACAGCCCTGCACACACAGCCCTGCACAGAAGAGCCCTGCACACACAGCCCTGCACACACAGCCCTGCACACACACAGCCCTGCACACACAGCCCTGCACACACACAGCCCTGCACACACAGAGCCCCAGGCACCAGGACACATGGACAGAGGTGTCTTAGGACATCTCCAGATGCCCCAGGCAGAGCAGACACATGCACAGGGTGCTGCACAAGCAGCCTATAACACATTCCCAAACACCCCCAACACCATGAGGGCATCAGCACCAGGCTGGACATGGCCCCTGATCCTTCCACTCCCCAAACAGGGGCTCATCATCCCTCACTGCCTGCTCCCTGCCACTGCCATGGGAGCCCATGCAAGAAACAGAACAGCTCTGAAGTTTCTGTTTTAGACACTTAAATCCTCTGGGATTTTTCTACTTAAGAACTGGAGGAAGTAAAAAAGAAATAATAATGAGGGAAAAATTAAGAAGTTTCTCTAAAAGCCCACACTTTTCAGGGGAAGTGGCAAATTAGAGGCCTGTGATAGATGGGCTAATTTTTCTAACTGACAACCCAGACAGCTCCCTGCAAAAAAACCCCCAGTGTTTGGGTTTGATTTTTGAATTTGTGCCATTTATTTAGAAAAATATCTACACTTCTTGCTTGTTTCTTTATTTTCTTCATCTTTTTTTTTTATCAGCATTTTTAACTGAGGACAATTAAAAGGTATCAGAGTGAAGAAGAGCAGGAGCATTGCCCTCTTCCAGACTCCTCAGAGAGGGGAATGCTCTTGCTAACTTATTTAAGTTTGACAACCTTTAAATATAAACAGCTCATGAGAACTGCTGAGAAATCTTTAAAAAAAGAAAATGAGAAAAAAAATCAAGTTCCTGAGAAACTGAGTGAAGGAACATCAGCCCTGACACCCCTTTCAGCACTGGACAAATGAGAAGGATGAAGGAACATAATTAGGTCTTGGGAAGTAGCATAGTCTTGCTGGGGAGAAAGAGCCAGAACAGCACCAAGGTAGAACATTTCATGCAAAAATCATATAAAAGTGCAGATGTCTCTGGCTGAGCCTCTCCTGCAATTCCTGCCCTCCTGGGAGAGCAGTGTCCTGGGAAGGGGGTGTTGATGAGGTGGAGAACCTGTCCCATGCCTGTGAAGCCCTGTCACACCACACCAGAGCAGTGACAGCAGCAGGTGAGGATTGATTTGGGGCACATCTGAGATCACCCCTGGGAGAAGACGGAGAATGGTGAAGGTTCTGCTTCACTTGGGTCCTGCTTGGGGTCAAAGATAGATTTAGGTATGGAAATTCCTCTGAGGCACCTTAATCCTCCTTTGCAGATGGCTTTAACCATCTTTGGAAATAGGAAGGAAGCTCCTGGGCCACTTGCTTACATTGAAAGGCCTTTTTGGGCCATAATGCTTGTTTTTGTTGACAGAAATAATGCTTGTGAAGGCAGGACTCTGCTTCTGCGTGTGGCCACACACATCCTCCTGTGTGTGTTTTGCTGCCCAGCACAAAGTCAAGCCTCCAAACTACAAAACCTTGAAAGCTCAAATCTACAAATCCTTTCCTACCCCACCACACTGGCTTCAGGAAAATGTTGCCTTTCAAGTAGGGATAGGAAATTAAAGGAAATTAATATGTTACTCAACAAGATTAATTAATTAGCTAATGTGAATACATTACTTAGGATCAGTAAAACCCCAGATAACTTTTTATGGCTGAGGAAATATGGTCTAAAGTGGTTTGATTCCAACCCAGTAAAAGTAGCATTCATTAGGGAAGTTGATCCGGAGGGAAAGGTGCAGAGAGGGGCCGGGTGCCAGCAGCTACCTGGTAATCACAGGTGGAACAGGATCCTGCCCGCCAGGATGAACTTGAGGTTACAAGATAATAAAACACAGGAGTCCATAAAGTTTCCGAGTTCTGAAGGCAGCCCTTAAAGTTAACATCATGCAGTATCCGAGCCATAACAACAAGTCACCTAGAGCCATTTATTATTCCATGAGAGTCACCCACACCACACATATTCCCAAAGTCCTTTAATGTCTCAGGAACATTCCTCTCATCTAAAGATTTATGGGAATATTATTGCAACTTAAGGAAATACCAATCAATTACTTTAACGCTAATTTCTGCCATTTTAATAACTCTCTCTCCCAAGGCACAGACTGACCATATTTGACAGTGTAGCTGTTAAGCTGCAGGAGATGCCGTTTCCCCTGGGTAATTGGACATTGTGCCAGTCCTGCTGTCGATAACAGCTGCATTATACTACAGTAGTTGTATGTTAAATTGCCATGTATTTCATATTATAGCCCAGTGTTATCCTCTAAACATCCTCCAGAAACCTTTTTACACGTTATTCTGTGCAGAGGAATGGTTTGACACCAAATTCATTGTGTTTCCATCTTAACTAAAGGTGCTGACATTCCCCTGAAGTGCAGCAGAAGCTGGGTGCTTCATTGCATTCAGCTCTCTGAAAAATTACTCTCCTCTTCAAAATGGATATGTAGCCCTCAATGCTTTTAAGTTACAGCTGACTGTTTGTCTTCTCTTGCTTGTTTAAAATGGATGGGTTTCTTATTTTTTTTTTCAAGCAAACCAATACATTGCATTAAAAACCCTGAAGAAATTACCTTTAGGTGACTTTGAAAATCCAAGCCCAAATACATCACGGTGATTCCTTAGGAGGCACCTTATGTCTGTGAGTTACACTTTACCATTTGACTCTGAGCAGTATCCATCTATCTCTGCATTTCCCTCATGCATCAATGAAATAGCTCTTTCCCTAACGACAGCTTCTGCACGGTGCTGCCTCCAGCACCCCTCTGCAGCAGGGTCTTTTGCTTGTCATTCATTAACAAATTAATCCTGTTCTCCTGGACTGCTAGATTTCACTGCTGACACCACTGACCAGATGGAAAGTGACAAGTGGAGTGAATGGTGGCACCTCTTCTTCTCCTAATGCATTAGGTGCCCTTCAACAAAAGTGCTCCTTAGAGCAGTGAACAGCTCCCTCCCAGTGCTGTGACACTGATCAATCTGGACCAGAGCACTTAGAGGTCTCCGTGCAGGAAAAGCAGATTGGGACACAGCAGGTGTGGGCTTCAGAAATGAGGAGGGGGTTCATTGATGTAAGAGACCACCAAGGAGGAACACTCTGCCTTCCTGGTCTGTTCCATGCTCTGCTCCCTTCTTGCTTATCCTGGCACTCCAACCTTGATCTTCACTGAAATTCAAGGACAGAGCTTTTCACTTCCAAGGACTTGCCACACCTTTTCTGGAGGCATTTATTTTAACACCATTCATTCTGGTCCAGGATTAACAAATGCAGACCCTTCTTGCAGCTGAGGAGTTGTAGGCTCCTAATTGCATTTACTTGTTACTTTGAACTATAATTCTTGCTCCATACCTTATTTTTAAAATGAAGTGTCCCAAACCAGAGACACCCTAAATAGCACAGAAAATAATCTGGAGAAGAGAGGTTACGTGGATACCTTAGAGCAGCCTCCCAGTATCTGAAGGGGCCTAAAAGGAAGCCAGAGAAGGACTTTCAACAAGAGCCTGGAATGACAGGACAAGGGGGAATGGTTTCACACTGACAGAAATAGATGTTAGGGAGATATTCTTCCCTGTGAGGGTGGACAGGCCCTGGCACGGGGTGCCCAGAGAAGCTGTGGCTGCCCCTGGATCCCTGGCAGTGCCCAAGGCCAGGTTGGACATTAGGGCTTGGAGCAGCCTGGGACAGTGGGAGGTGTCCCTGTCATGGCAGGGGACAGAAATAGATAGTCTTTAGTTTCCCTTTCAACCCAAACCATTCTGGGATTCCGTGATTCCATAATATTGGGCAGCCTGGATCCAGGTACTGATTCTTTTTGTAAGGGATGCAGCACCTGGAATGGATGGGAACCTGGCACGATTCAGAGTCAGCAAACAGCACACAAACCTCTTGTGGGTCATACCCATGGGATGGAGAGTTTTCATTTCCAGGTCAGGCTTTGCAAACCAGGAGAAATGCAATCAAAACACAGTGTACTACCTCCCTCAAACTGTGCAGGTGACTGTATTTCACTGATACATTAAATGACTGCAAGGAATGAACCAACAGCTGTTTGCACTATTGTAGATAAGGTGTCACTGCCTTCCTTCAAAAGAAAAAGGTCTTTTTCCTGGGAGTTGTATCTAGGGAATCAAACTGTGTGAACAAGCACAAAGAGAGAGAGAGACATCTGCCTTGGAATTTGCAGCTCTCTGGCCTGATGCTTTGGGCTGCAGGAAGTTCTGTTGCTTCATTAACAATAAAGGAGCAGACTGGAGTACCTGGGCTGAGCTTTGTCACGGAAAATCCTCAGCGATCAGGAGCTGCAGGCAGGGACAGACAGTTTGCTCTCCTAGCTGAGATTTTGCTTTTTTTTGCCAGGGATTTTGCTTTTTTGGCTGAGATTTTGCTTTTTTGGCTTGGATTTTGCTCTTCCAGCTGAGGTTTTGCAGAGTCTTTCCAGCCTGAGAGGAATTAAAGATGGACACCAAGGTCTTTCAAGTAAAGGCTCTCTGAGCACAGGTCTGGCAGTGCTTCCCTTTTGCAGCCAATATTCCAAGTGTTTTCCTATCTGCACAGCCCTGCATCAACAGCAAAGCAAGGAAAATGCTTCTGCTCTTCAAAGGGCCTTTTTACTCCTTGATTCAGTACTTTAAAGATGGTAGTTACAGTGTATCTCTATAGGCACTTCCTGCAAAGCCAGAATTTGATATTAAAAGCAGAAAGGATGCTGCCTCTCTCATCTTAACGGGGGAGAAGGCATTGGTCTTGCAAAACAGGGAAGGTGGAGGAAGGACAAACAGTTTATGGAAATGCCTCCCTACTTGTTTTTCTTCTCAATCATTCTATATTTTGAAGCTAAAAATTATAAAACCAGAAGAAAATAAAAAAGCATCAGTCTTACAGGCAGTGGAGGAGAGGTGTAATATTTACTATCAAAATTTGGACTTCCAAAACTCTGATGTGGTGTAAAATATGTGAGATACCTTCAATCAACAACTAAAATAGAAAGAGCAGTAACAGTCCTTCTAGAAAAGATGCAGATGGTGTCTAACAGCTACTGGGACTGTTTTTATTCAGTGCTAAAAATGATTGGGATAAGAAACTTTTCTTAATTTTTCTGGACATAGACTTTTATCATTAGAATCCCAGTTTAAATCATGAACATCCCAAGATGATAAACCAAATGTCCTGGTTGAAGAAATAAGAACTGAATTCTGCTTATGCCAGTCTGCAAATCTCCATTAAATGGGAGTATCAACTGAAATATCAAACCATCCAGAACTTGCCAAACCCGTGGAAATGCTGCCACTTCCCTCATTTTCAGTGAATTTAGTTATCCTCAGATTTCAGGAAAGCAGGGGACTTTCAGCTTTATTGTGAAATTTGTTCTACTTCTGAAACAAATCGTGTTGTTCTCTGCAAATGGCACATGTGCTGCCAGTCAGAAACCTGGCAATTTATGGTGTTCCTGAAGAGGCATTGCACTTGCTGGAATGTTGTCAGGTGGGAAAAGTTCTCCTGGAGTGGGGTGATTCTGAAATATCTACAGTCAAACTGGTGCAAATACTTTTTGCTTTCCTTTCACTGTTCCTGGATTTGGAGCCACTCTTTCTTCTTGGTTTGAGTTAATGCATTGTAACAAAGTTGTGGCTTGGACTAATTACATTTCCATGTCAAGAATGCCAGTCCTTGGAGTCCTCCCTCCTTCCTGCTCCTCTGGGAGGGTACTCAGCTGGCAGGACCCAAACACTCCCTTCATTGATATAATCAAGATGCTGCAGCCACGCTGACATGGCTGCACCTGAGATGTTTATTCACTTGTGTGTGATGTTATTAAGTTGTCCCACTGCCTGCAAATGCTCTGGAGAGCTGTGCAGACCTCTGGCTTTGGTGAACCAGCATGGCTGGATTATCTATGCAACAGCTTAACCTGCCAGCCCCACACCCTTGTGTCAGACCCCTGCTCCATTATCATCCTGGGAATATTGCAAAGAGTCTTTCCATTTAAAATGCAGATACTGCCTGTAAGCACCCACATCTCAGCTTTATTTGAAGCATTTTTGTCACTGTTTGCTCAAAGGAGGCCTTGATTCCCATCAGTTCATGGAACTCATCCTGTCAGTGAGATGGGGGCACATAGCCAAGTGCAGACAGCACACACAGTGCTGGAAAAATGAGACCCTGCCAGGCCAAACTCCTTTTTTGGCACAGAATGTCTCTGTCCAACCCATCAGACTGGCCTCAGCTGAGTCAGCCTGCAGTGTTGGTGTAGCTGAGGGCAGAGTGTGGCCCAGGGGGAGCAGAGCAGGATCTACCAAGGGCATCCCTCAGCCAACGACTTTGCTGTGGGATTTCTCCTGCCCAGGGAGGCAGCCACATGTGAGCATCAGCAATGAATCTCCTCGTTCTTTAATTGAATTAGTGTCAAACAAATTGGGTTTTGGGGGCCCCCTCCCAAGGTTTGCTAACCCCCTCACCTCTGCCTTTGTTTAATACATCAAGGGCAGAAATAGGAGACATGAAGAACAGAACATTTTAACTACTTGCCTCTTCACTCACTTTTTCTTTCTTTCCCCCAAGGACAGTGTGTGGGACACCCTCCTCTTCATTGCTGTTTCACCTTCCCTGTGGGAGGACAGATGCCCTTGGGAAAGATAAACAGGAAGGGCCAGGCTGCCTCTGCTGTTAAGCCACTGCTGCTCCCCGGAGTTTAACAGTCACAAATCCTGCCCTGGGTCTGCACAAGAGCCTTCAGGGAGAGGAAACAACCTAAAGCTGAAGCACCCTCTGACCAGCCTGGCTGCAGACCAGCAGGAAAAGCCAAGGGATTTTGCTATGAGAACTTTATCCTGGGACCATGGGAAAAGGCCATCTCCTTTAAGCCAAACATGGGTGTCTTTTAGAGCTGCACTCCCAGTAAGGGACCACGAGAATTCATCATTCAGCTTCACACTTCACTTTTTCATGATCTAAAACCCAACAAGACAAGAAATGGGCTTCCTTCCATCTGCCCAAATGCAGAGCACAGGCTGGGTAAAGTGCACTGAGCAAAGTGCTGGTGCTGAGTGGAGAGACCCTGCAGCAGCCAGCCAGGACAAGGGATCATCCTCTTAAGCCAGCATGAGAATTTTACTTTACAACCTGGCAGCAGTAAGACCTGGGCCCAAGTGGTATCAGGTGTTGAGGTCTCTTGTGCGGACACCAGAGTTACGTTAGAAAATTGTTTTGATTTGAAAAGTTAGGAATGTTTTCCAATGGATCTAGGGCAGGTTGAGGGTTCTGGTCTAAATTTATGTCTCTGAGCCATTTCAAGCAGCAGCTATTTTTGATTTTCCTCCTTGCAGATCTGCTGGAGGTGTTGGTTGAACCCTGTTGCACCAGGTACCATCAAACAAACAGGAAGAGCTGTCTCTTGTTTGATATGTATGATCTGAGCTGAGCAGATCCTGGCTTGAGAGGATTTTGTGACTCACCAGCAGCCCTGGGGCATAAGACACGTCTTACACGTCTTACACCATTCCATGTCCATGCCCACCCACATGGAGCAGCCCTTCCCAAGCTTCTGACAGCTGATCAAACCCTGTGGCCTCTGAAAACACAGGCAAAGCAGCTGCAGAGGCTGAAAATTCATGTGTGCTCACACTGATCTGAGTTCTAATGACAACAGGAATGCCCAGGATACACACAGCAGCTCCTGGATAGCTGCAGATGTTCCCCAGCTCAGAAAACCAGGTGAGATCAAACCTCTCTGGGCTTGATGGTTGCACAGCTTTGTTGGTGGGAGACCCCATTGTCCTGACACCTGGTGACCAGGTGTGTGAGCAGCAGGGGTGTGTGGAGGACTCCCAAAAGTGAGAGTGCTCGTGTTGTGTGTCTGAGCCTCTCGGAGCACCTGCAGCTCCAACACGGATCTGGAGTGAAAGTTATCACGGCTGTGCCTGCTATTAACATTTAGAGGGTAATCTCCCCTAACATCATAAATGCTAACTACTCTGGCATGCCCTTGACAGCTATAATTGTCTGTAGCCCTGTAAAAAATAACAGCCGTCTGGCAGAGAGTACTGCTGCTGGGAGAGGAAAAGGGAGATGGGCACCAGCAAGAGACCAAAGCAAATCCCCCAGAACAGGTTACCTCGGGGCTGTTTGGCTGCCTGGCAATCTGCTCCTGGCCCTCTTTTCAGCTGCTTTCATTGTCATGGGAGGAGCATCCTCCTGTGTTAGCCTTACAGCCAACACAAGACCAATCAGAATTTATTGCAGACAGGCAGGCAGAAATACTTCTGCTTCACTGGAACTGACAAACTGATAAAAAGAGCTGGCCCGGTGGAGATCAAACCCATGGGCTACATAAGAAACCTTGCTCAGTGTATGAAAGAAGTGTATTGCCCTGATAATAGTGTGTTGTAGATCATCTGGCACTTGCAAGGAATGATCTGCCTGTTTCTCAGCATCTCCAGCTCTCCTCATCATTACAGCGCTTGGAAAAAATGGCATATTAAGTGCAAAGACCAACAGTCCTGGAAAGGAAAGGATCCCTATTATTCACAGAGCCAGAGCACCACAGGCAGCCAAATGCCAGCTCCTCCCAGGGCATCTCTTGTCTTTAACCTCATCCATTGAGCTCTTTCCTGGGGCAAAGAAGGAATCCAACTCAGACAGGCTGTTTATTCACTGCCCTTTCTGATAAGGCTGCTGAAAAACCTGTGGAAAATGTGGGAACCAGGAAAGCGGGATGATTTTCCAGCAGGATCCATCCCAAGACTCATTGCACAGCCTCACCATTGGCAGTGAACTGGAATAATGTGCTCAGTACTGTCTGCAGTGAATTTTGGCCTTTGCTGCAACCACCCTAGCTGTGGAGAGAGGGCAGAAGGATGTGGAAGGGTGCCTGCACCTCCCCAACCCTGCCAGATTAATCAACACCTGCTTCACACAATGTGTGAACAGCAAAAAGGGGGAAATGCACTTGGGACAGAGAAACGTGTGACAAAAGCTGCACATATTTCCATCAACCTAAGGCCAGGTCACAACAATAATTGCTTTCCCAGCCCGCAGGAGAAGACCAAGGCCAAGGGTTTCTTTTCAGAGGAGCTGAGACAATAGTGACAAAAGGCCACACAAGGTCAATAACACTTTAGCAGCTCATGTCAGCTGGGGAGCTGGTCCTGATCTGTCATCTCCCTGCTGCTCCCTGACAACTGAGACCAGGAGGCACAATCCACTCCTGTGTCACCGAGCTGCAGGGCCACCCCTGTGTCACCCAGCCGCAGAGCCACCTGTGTGTCACCGAGCTGCAGAGCCTCCTCTGTGTTACCGAGCTGCAGAGCCCTCCCGTGCCCCCTGGGCTACGGAGTGAGCTCTGCTGCCTTCCAGCACGGGGCTGCTCCCTCCCTCTGGTCACTCCAGGCTGTCACACACCCTCTGCCCCCACTCCGCGCCTTCACAGCCCCTCCAGCTCATCTGCACGGCTGGGGAGGGAGGGAAACTCAGCAGCTGGTGATTGTCGACAATGTCTCAAAAAGTGCCGGGAGCTGGCAGGCAAACCTCCCATCGTTCAGCAAAGGTTTGGAGGTGCAGTGCTTGACAGACATTTCTACAGTTCTTTGAACAGCCAGGCATGGGCCCCACCTGAGCCAGCCTGAGGAACACCACATACACCCCATACGTACACTAGTACGGCCCTTTCTTATGGAAGCGTCCCAGGTGCATCGACCTCCTCTTGCAAGTGAAGTCACTCTGCCAGCAGCAAAAATGGAGGTGTTATCAAAAATGGAGGTGTCATCCCTTCCTGTCCTTCCAGGTGCCCTCACTTGCAGCCCTTGATTCCTTCCAGAAACTGTTGGCCCCTACCGTAATTCCTGGAATGAAAGCACTCAGCCTTTGTGCTCCTCATCGCAGGCACTTTCCAAAGTCTGTGCCTGCCAGCAAAAGAAATATTTGCAATGTGAAGGAACTGTTTATTCTGGGGCTGGGTTTTTCTGGGGTGAGAGAAAGCTCTGAGAAACAAGGGATTAGGGGGTCCCTCGTGTCCTGTGCTGATGCTGCCCACATTGGCTGCCACTTACATACATCCCATATTCAGGATCTGGGGCATGGAAACAGCCACCCCACCTGCTCCTGGGGCTGGGCATCACTACCAGGAGCTGCTCTGAGGGGATTTTGGAGGGACAATGGTGCATGGGGAGAGGGATTGAGTGCGTGTCTGTGCGGGGAAGGCAGGGCAGGGGGAGGAGGGAGAGAAACAAGAGTAAACATGAATTGGGAGGATTTTCAAAGCCGGCAGAGGGCCTGGAAAAGGACAGGCTTTGAATTCTGCATGTTCTTTTAACTCAGCCTCTGATTTGAAGAGGCCCCCGAAAGCCTGGTAAGCCTCATTGAACTTGAAAAGCTACAAGCTTCCTTTCTTCCCCATTTGCTTTGTCTTCTCATATCTCATTCATGAGAGACATTGCTCCCACCCTGGCCCTTGCTGGAGAGAGGAGCCAGCCCAGTCCCCAGTGCTGCAGAGCAGCAGCAATGTCCCATGGAGCACCAGCAATGTCCCATGGACCAGCAGTGCTGTCCCATGGAGCAGCAGCAATGCCACATGGAGCACCAGCAATGCCACATGGAGCAGCAGCACTGTCACATCATCCCCAGAGAGGCCCCACAAAGGGCAGGCATGGTTGGTGAGCTGCTGCAGAGCTGTAGATCTGGGCTCATCAGGAGCTCTCCTGCCGTGCCTGGGCACTCGGAGCTGCCGCCAAGGGGCTGCCAAAGCTGGGCTGGGACCCCTCCCTGAGCCCTTCTGCAGGAGGAGGCTTCAGGCTGAGCTTTGCAGGGGACAGTTGTCCAGCATTGAGTCCTCAGTGACAGCCCCACACACCGAAGGCTCTTTGAGAGCAGGGAAAGTCCCACTGGAGGTCCCAGCTGGGACCAGCACTGGTGCAGGCTCCAGAGGGTACAGTCACAAACATTCCCAGGGTAACAAGCCCAAATTGCCCAGCATTACACAATCATACCCTTTCTGTGGCTCTCCTGTGGGGTTTTGCAAAACTTTGCCTACTGCCATGATATCAAATCCTGTCCCCACCTCGCTGAAGGGTGGAGGCTCAAGGCACCATTTCCTGCACTCTGAGGAGCCCTTTGAGCTGTGTCCTGTGCTGAACCAGACAGATCCAGGATCCAGGAATGACTGCACTGCATGTCCCTAAATGCGTTATGTGATTTATCAAGGCCAGATCTAATTGTTACTTTCACTGAGGACAAAGATGCACCCACCATTTAACACTGCTTATCTTACTGGGAAGGGAAGATAAACCCCCAGGTGTCCCAACACACCCAGGGAGAGTATTACACTACCACTTACAAAGGATCACCCTTTTCCATGTCACTGCTCAGTGCTGATCTTTCACAGAGGGTGTTTGCAGCCAGATCTTCTCCTGCAAGCTGCTAATAAAACTGAAAACTTACAGCCAGGTGGGCCTTTTCTGATGAATATTGAGCTAAAAGGCAGCTTCCTGCAGCATTTCTCCTGTTGTGAGCAGGGAGAGGGTGAGGGTTTGGAGACTCTTGATAAACAAGTAAAAACTCAGATATAATGAGAAAGCCTTTTGTGACATAAGGACCTCTGCATGTCAAGTAAATTCATTATATACCAGCTTGACTGGCAATCTGACGGCCTCCAAGTGTCTGATGCAATTACACTGAGATGGGGGAGATTGTACAGCTGTGCTTCCCTGCTCATAAAATACAGCCAGAGTAACAAAAAGGGGGTGATGAGAAAGTGAGACCTTTCCACTGGGCCAGGCAAAGCCCCGTGGAGTTCAAGGGTTTATGGGACACTTTAATTTTGGAGTTCACAAGGTTCCCAATGCAGGGAGAGTTCACAAACTTTTCCTCAGAGACCGAAACCCGTGGGGATTTCTCCTGTCTGCTGTCCCTCCCCTTCCACAGGGAGATCTGTTAAATACACACAAGGGGACTCCAAAGCCCACTCTAACCATAAAAATCAGGGACAGCTCAGGTAAATTCAGTGTATTTACCCAAATCAGTCAAGCCCAGTATGTTTTTTCACCTGAACCTCAGTGCAGGGCCCTGTCCTGCTCCCCTCCCATGGCAGCACTGCCTGAATGTGTCAGATAACCACAAGTGTGGGATAATCACAACAGGGGGATAACCACACAGGGGACAGTAAATTGCCAAAGCCTGGAGAGAGCAGATACCCAGGGAAACCCTATAACCCTATATAAACATATAAATAGGATCCCATAATATTCTGTACATACAGGCTCAGTTTAAAGCGAGACTTTCTTCCTCCAGTGGCTGGAAAATGAACAAACTCCCATGCCCACGTCCCTAGTGCCCTGGTGCATGTTAATTAATGCCCCTGACTGAGCTGGGAGACAAGTGTGACTGGTCTGGTGTGTGAACACCAATTTAGCCCTGATCCCACCTCAGTTATGGTCATGAGACACCTGGGTCCCACAGCAGCCACTCCAGTTACTTTTCTAGTCAAGAGAGGGATCCTCCAGACATGAGTGTCTGCCTTGATGGGACTCCTGAGGATTCCTACCTGTCCAGGCCCTGGAGAGGTCACTTAACTTTCTCTTTCTTCTCTTCCACTTGAGGATGGCCTGTTCTCGATGAGGCAGGGCCTGGGTTGCCTTTCCAGCTCAGGTTTTTGCATTACACCTGTAGATTTACACCTGCTCACCTGAGCCAGCACCACAGCCCAGGGGCTGGGGACGTGCACTCTGTTCTTCAGCTTAAACCTTTCACTCAAACTTTTCCTTTAAACCTTTTCCAAAATGACATGAGACAACCTGACAATTATTTCCTGAGAGGAAAGAAACAGCTTCTGCACAGAATATTAAACCTCTTCTTCCCAAGCAAGACAAGCCCTGGGACCTGCACGTTCCCCCCTCTGTTACAGCACCTTGAGCCCCCAGCCCTGGGCACCAAACGAGCCCTTGGAGGAAAACTGCAAAGAAAAAGACATTTCTCCCATGTACAAGAGGTTCTCTGTAATAATACCAAGCAGCAGGATGAAAAGATTGAATCCAAATTGACTTTTCAGAGTTCCCTGTTAGGACGTCTCACACTGGTAGTGAATGCCTGAAGAGAGGTACATACAAGAGAGGCATTAAATTTTCCACTATTTTGAATTTTCATTGATTAATTTGGAAAAAGTAACACCATGTTTTCTATTTACACTCAACTATTTGTGCTGTATATTGAATTAGATGATAACCTGCTTCTACTAAAATTATGGCAATAATTTAGGGCTCATCCAACTCAACAGGAAATTCCAAATGAAAAAAGAAATTTTATTTTATCTGTGGATGAATTAATTATGTTCGGCTCTGAAGGGTTGTCTGTCTTCACTATTTTAGTTTAGGCTGGATTAGATTAAATTAGATTAGATTGATGGATGGCGAGAGGAATGGAAGGATGATATATTCCCTTTTTAAGAGTAATATGCAGAAAAACTGGAGCCAGAGGAATTTCACATGAATATAAATCTGAATAAACTTAGACAACCACTGTGGACTCTAACTCTGAAATAGTTAGAGATTTATTTTAAGACATCTGTAATTACTTCTCCACACGATGTACTCCTCTACAATATTTCTATAGCACAAAATCATTCCTATTGAAAGGTGCCCTAGTGGATCTCTTCCTGAGAAGTTCAAAGATTTTCCAAACAGCAACATTTGGCAGCAAAAACCTCCTTGGCTCAGGAGATATCATTGCTTTGCAGACTTTTTTTTTGCTATACCTAAATTTCAAATGATTTTTTGCTGACTCAGAAATCCGTCTACTCATGCACAGAAGGGAAAAGGATTCTCTGCAGTGAGGCAACACCTAGAAGGCAATTCTGAGCTCCACCAAGTAGTTTTCCAGCTCTTCAGAACAAAGTGGTTGACTTGGCTTGGAAACTCAGTTAAATAAAATCTCAGAATTCCATTCAGTTGACTACAATTGGGAGTTTATAAAAGAAAATCTATTCCTCTACCAAAACTGGGCAGTTTAGAAGCAGGAAACACCAGCTGGGATTTCAAAGCTTTGATATTTATTTCCCTTTTTTTGCACTGTGCACACTAGAAAGATCTCCCTCTGTCCAGACTCATCTGAAAAAATATCTGCAATTCAAAAGGTGCTGAAAATTTAGTCCTAACCTGAATTATCAATACACACTCAGCTTCATGAATCTTTTATCTGATATTTAATCATGTCTGAGCACCAAGAAATGCACATTACTGAAAGGGGAATGGTGTAACCAGTCCCAAGGTGGCCTTGCCTTGGGGTTTTTCCTGGGCAGGCATTGTCTAGCAAATGCTGAGCTATTTTCTGTCCCACTTCAGCTGTTTCTTTTGTTAGTCACTTCTTCGGGTAGATGTAGCCATGGCCTCTCTACTGTGAGCCAGCAATTCCATAAATTAATTCCCTTCACCATCCAAATACTGACAATCTTTCCTTCATAGATTCCTATTCTGAAGCCACAAGATGAGATGGTGCAAAACTCAATTTATTGGCTCTGAAGGGGTTTAGATTTTATCTTTAAAGACTATTAAAATATATATTTTCTCTAAAGGTGAATAACCCCAGTTGTAGTTAAGTTGCAGTGGCTGTGAATGGGTGACTGGACACAGCTGAAAGCTCAGGATGCCCTGAGCCACCGTGCCAGAGCAAACACTGGGAATGTGCAGGGATGGATGGACTGAGTGCAGGATTGCCTGGGAATGTACAGGGATGGACTGAGTGCAGGATTGCCTGGGGATGTGCAGGGATGGATTGCATGGAGGGCTCAGGTACCACAGAGAGGAGATCCCAAACCTGCTGCAGGGAACGCCTCGGACCGGGAGCTGCTCCTTCCCAGGATGTGCAGCTCTCTGCAGAGATTTCCTCCTGCAGGAAATGCCCTGTGAGCCCTGGGCAATTCAAGGCTCACAGACACCCAGCACAGTCCATTACTTCTGCCTGGCTCCTCTCACTCGCACTCGGAGCCCTGGCTGGAAAACCTGGGCTCTTGTCTAGACAACAATTCCTTAATCTCTGAGTCACACTGGGCAAAGACTTCTCAGAAGCTCATTTTGTGGCAGGACCCTCTGCTTGACAGAGGCAAATCCTGCAGGATTCATGGGAATTTCTGCCGAGCAGATGGAGGGAAATGAGGTGTGAATGGTCCTTGATTAAGATGTTTTGTCTACTCTAAGTCAGGTTATCTGCAAAAGTACCCGTGGAGCTGATGTATCTGATCTTATCACACTTGGTTCTGCCACAGCCTTGCTTAACGCGAATGAATAAAAAGATCGATTTCTTGAGATGAAATGCAGGAAGGAGGGATGACTTGAGGGGAAATACTGAGGATTATGACTCATATACTGAGTTGTATGTTGAGTCATACAACTTGTCACACTACCAAAATAAAATCCATACTTTTTTTTTAATGGGATTTCTGAGACTTTCACACTATTTGGTAGTCGTGAAGAAAGAATGAATTTCAGTGGATAAAGCACCAGCTAGGGTTTGTTTCCCCAATGTTCAAAACTATGTCTTCAGTGTGATATAGTTACATTAAAAAGATCATCCCTGCCCCTGGGAGATGCATTACCTGGGAAAACCACCAGCACAATTCATCTGAGTCCTTTTCCATGCCTGGAATCACAGAGCCACAGAATCACTGAGGTTGGAGACCACCTCTAAGACCATCAGTTCCAACCTGTGACCCATCACCACTTTGCCAACAAGACCAGAGCATGGAAAACCCCATCCAGTCATTCCTGGGGCTCCTCCAAGGGCAGGGACTCCAACTGCAACTTCAAGGTGCAGTTGGAGCTCTCATGACCAGGAGCACGACCTCTTTCCTCTGTCTCTAGCACCAAGGAGATGTCATATCTCTGAGCCTTCTCTTGCTCAAACTGAAATGACCTCAGTGGAATCACTGTTTCACTCTGTGCCTCTGCTATTCTCTGCTCCTTTCAGTGGCAATTTTGCACCCTGCCTCAAGAACCCCTGTAAGCATGAAGGGAACATGTCTAAAAAACAAGTTATCTCCTTCTTTTCAAGGAAATAATTTTGCTGAGCCTGCTCTGCTTCTCCCTTACTGCTTATTAGAATGGCTAAAAAGCTGGAGAAATTCTGACAACCAGGAGAAAGGCTTTCAGAGCCCTGTCATGTAGTGAAGCAGGAGATGAACATCACAGAGCTAAGCACCTCATAAACTTGGGGGAGGATGGGGAGAAGGGAGGGAGCCAGGAGACTCTTTCTAGTACTCCATAAGCCTCAGCACCCATAGGAGCATTTGTTTTGCTTTTTGAGCCTGTCAAATTTTATTCCTTCAGAGCACAAGACTCTTCTGAATAGGGAGATTTGGGTTTTAATCTCATTATTTAACTTCCATGTTTTATTCTTTGGGGTCCAAAGCAGGGAAACCAAACATCAAAACATCTCTGTTCCACCAGCCAGGTTCTCTGGAGACCCCAAAAAGCTGTTGCTGATTTGTCCATCTCACCAGCAGTCATTTCTGGAAGCCCAGCACGTACATAAAGTGTTGCTGTGTGTATCAATTAAACCCAAACATGCATACCAAGCCCAACGTGAAACCACACAGGAAATGAAAAGTTAAGCTCGCTAACAGCTCCCACCCACTCTCCTTTGCCGGGAGCCCCTGGAGCCACAACTAACGTGGCCACCACACACTCCAGAGAGCCTGCAGCAACTTTATCCCTTCTTTTAGAGGGGCTTCAGCACCTTCTGCCCCTCCCCAGAGCACAGTGTGCCAGAGCTGTGTGGTCTGGAGCCAAAGGGTCTGAATGCTGTGGGGCTGGGCTGGAGGGTGAAGTGGCAGATGGCAAACAGTACCTGCGGGGGTGATTTGCTCTACTTTTTTTTCATATCAGATAATTCTGGTTTGTGTTGAAAAAGGTGAACTCAATTCTTCATGTTCTGGTGGACGCACAAACACCCACGTGGATTAAGAGATGGAAAACATGAAGGACAGCATCTTCAGACTGGAGGAATTCAAAGTAGAAGCTGATGCTGCCAAAGCAGGGAAGGAAACTGGTTCGTCCCATTAATTCAGTCCACACATACAGCCCTGTTGACAACAGAACCAATTATGATTACTGAGAATTTGACATCACCTCTCCATCATACAAGGACCTGTCCCTGTATTTTTCTTCAGGGGAATCCTGCTGAGGGGACAAACCCCTCCTGTGCAAGTCCATGTGTGCCCATCCGTGGGAGGGGGCCAATGTTCTGTGTCTTTTCCTCCAGGGAGGGACCTTTGCTTCTCCAAAGGGTAGCAAGTGCTGTTCCTCACTGTCACCTCCTCCACATCCACACCATGCCCAGCAGGCAGGGAAATCTTGGCGTTCCCCTCTGGTCTGGGATCCTGCGTTCAGCCCCCTCTTCAACCCTCCTCAATCAAAACTGAGGTGCAGCTTGTCCAAAATTGCCTGTGGCTAACACACAGCCAGCCCAGCTTTGGGGAGAGAAATTCTTGACTACATTCCGGGGGACTGAAATTGGAAGGCAGGAGGCTGACTCCTGGTTTTCCCCCTAGTCTTGTCTCCAGGATGATAACACACCCTGCTCTCACTCCATGTCGGGCTGGGCTGCATTCCTGCCACGTCCTGGAGACAGGGACCTGGTCCTCTCAGGTTTTGCCCACCAAAAATCCCTTGTCTCAGCTGGAGTCAAGGGGAAGACCTGAAGCTCTGATGGGAACAGTGAAATCCTCTGCTCTGGGAGGCTAAACAGTCAATTTTGCCTTCAGGGAGTTTGCCCATTTCTTCCCGAAATCAGGCAGAGATTTATCAAAATCTCATCAGGATAAAAACCAAAACAAAATTCAGGTGCTGAGCAATCCATTTCCTGTGAGGGAAACAACTGTTTTTACAGGTATAAGTGGGGCCAGATTTTCTACAGATGAGGGGAAATTCTTCATTTTGCAAGTTGGAATTGGTTTCTTCAAGCAGGAAAGAGGGGAGTAAAGGAGGCAGGAAATGTAAAAGATTTTGGAAACATGAAATGAATAGGTCAAGACACATCATTTTGCTGAACCAAAGCAGGAGGCAACAGCTTGAAATTGAAATTAAATAGACCACCTGCAAGAAAGGAGAGGAAGGAGAGATGGGGAAGAGGGGAGGGAGGGTCAGCGCTGGCATGAATATAAACCACACATATTTAAAAGCATCCGTCAGTGAATTATTAAAGATGCTTGTTTCAGGTTTGGACATCTTGGCAGTTGTGATGGGAAACATGCCAAGGCACATGAGCAGGGCTTGAATACTTATTTTTGAATTCCTGGCAGACACCTTTCCTCTACTCTAAAACACCAGCTCTAGTGAGTGGTTGGAGGAAAAGCTCTCACTCCGGGACCGGAAAAGATCTCTGCTCCCACCCTCAAGGCTGCAGTGAAGGGCTGGACGTGACAGGGGTGTTTATGGAGAGGGACAAGTGTGCATTTGAAGACTCTTCTCCAGTTTAGCCTGTCCAAATTATCCATGCAAAGTTCCTTTTCGTCCCGCAGGCACGCACAGGCACTCGTGCCCTCCTGGCTGGATTCTCCATCGCCTTGTGAGTGCTGCTACTGAGCTCCCAACTTCTCCTCCACTGTCCGCCTCTCCTGGCCTGGAGCTCATCAGTCCTTTCCCCTCTGGGCTTTCTCAGCAGCCATCTCTCCCAGGGCATTGGCAGCATCTCCCCAGGAGCTCCTTCAGCACATCTTGTTGGAACAGCACCGTGCTAATTCCTGTCCTCCCTGAGCAGATACAATAAATCCTGGAGCCCTGAGACAGGCTCTGAGCTCCTGCTGGAAAGCTCAGGCACATTCCCGGTGGCCTTGGCACTTCTGCCTATCTGTCTGGACCATTGAACCCCAGGCCTTAGGCTCCACATGCTGCTGTAAATCTCATTTGACCAAATACCCCTCCCTTGCTCCCCCTCCCAGTTTGATCAGCATTTTGCCATGGGGAATGAAGCAAAGCAAAGCTTGGCAGAGGGTAAATCTGATCCCTCCCCATGACAAAGCGGGGGAAACCACAGACTCTGGCTTGAGAACAGTGTGGAGCAAACAGAAGAAAGTTACAGGCGCGTGGGACAGAATAAATCCAAGAAATTGCCAGAATATTTGTAAATAAAATAATAACCAGTGAAGTGAAATAAGCTGACACGCAAAATGTGCATGTTGATTAAAACAGCCCTGGAGACCATTAAATGACAAAGTCACTGTTGATGCCAACAAAACCCCAACCGTAGCCCTGATGCATATTCATAACATCGGAGCACTGCTAACGAGGCGCTGGGCTTGGGAACAGCTCACACGGAGCCACGGGGAGACTGCTCGGTGCCTGACAAATTTGGGAAGGCTACAAGCCTTGAAATCTCTCTTTGTTACTTAACAAACATGGAAGTAAGGGAACGCCATACCTCTTGTTATGGAAATAGCACACAGCGCTGAGGATATATGATAAGTCTAGGAGAGAATTACAAACATTCAGCACTGATCCCTTTGAAATCTCTGGGAGTTTTGCCATTTATTTCAATGGGGGCTTTACCGAGTCCTTACAATGGACGTAGTCATTTATCTGCAGGCATTGATGCAGCTCCTTTGCCTTGGCAGCCGTGCTCCTCACGGATACCTGGGAAGGGGGTTCATGGTCCTGTGGGGCAAACAAGGGGTGTCATCATCCCGTGAGCAAACGGGCAAGAGCAGAGGTGGGTCACAGTGACAGGAGGGAGGAACATCACATCACATCAATACCCATCTGCCCTGCCCAGCCATCCCCCTCTGCTGGGGCAGCTCCATGTCCCTCCAGCCAGGTGTCCAAGGGACACCACAGCCACCAGGCAGGGGCTTGAGGTCTCCTCCAAAGGGCTTCAGGGGCTGGGCCAGTTTCACCCCAAACTAAACTAGGAGTGGCTTTGGGATCCAGCAGGTTGTGTAGGGGCATGGGGTGAGTGTTGAAGAGCTCCAGACAGACAAGGTCCCTGAAAGGCTCCTCTGCAAGGACACACAGTCAGGCCCCTTCTGAGGGCAGGGGGCTGTGGTCCTTCAGCACTGGGGTTTGTGCTGCAGCTGACTGAAAATGAAATAAATTCCTCCCTGCACAGCCTGTGCCAAGGTCTCGGTGCCTCCATCTGACAGCACAACCCTAAACAGAGGGACAGTCAGGCTTTACTCCATGTACTGAGACATGGAAAGCCAAAAGCTCGACCAGAGCAGCCAGGTGCTGCTGTCCAGAGCCTCGTCCCAGCAACTGCCTCCACCCCAGGAATGACACCACTGACCTGTTCTCAGGGGTAGCTTTGTGAGTCCTCCACAACAACATAAAAACCTTGCCCTACAACACTGCTTTTTGTGCCCTTGCAAAGCTCAGTCCCTGGTATTTCATCATCAAATATGACTTCCCTCCAAAGCCCTCATTGCAAGACTTAAATCCAATCTGCCTCTAGGATTGCTGGACATGTTTAAGGTGCCCAGTTATTTACTAAAACCAAAGGGGAACCAGGAAATTACAGAATTACATTGGATATTACAGGAACTTGTCCTAAAAATCTTGTTCTGTTGCTCAGGTTTAGGTTGGAATCTCCAACTACAGCTCTGCCGTGGAGAAAAGCACTAGAGCAGCAGAAGGTTGCTTGGGTATTATATTAATTGCAATTACTATCTCTGGCCAATTGGACTATTACCAGGTGATTTGTTCAGCCAGACTCTTCTATTCCCCTTTATGACTGATAAAGGGGAAGAGGGAAGAATAACTGCCCAGGAAGAGGGAAGAATAACTGGGGATGGAGGGATGAAAAAATAGCCATAAATCTGCCCTGTCACTTTAAGAAGGAGCAAGTGGGCCGAAAGCATTTAGGGAATGGATTTATTCTGCCTGTATTTTCCACCTCAGGAAGTCAGGGCTCCCAGTGGGGCAGGCAGGCAGGAAGATGCAGAAAAAAGAGCTGAGGACTCACAGCAGAAGCTGCTGATGTGAATGACAGTTTGCTGGTGGGAATAAAATGTTTCTTGTTTGTTCCAAGATGGAGATAACAGAGTCAAGGGGTCAAGTGGTGTGGGAATGGGAAGGCCCTGTGGGTAATGTACCATGATAAAAAATGAGGGATCCAGGGCACGGGACACCACTGCCACAATAGACCAACTGGCAGTTCAGAAAGAGCTCAGATCTTGTCTGTATTTAAATATTGACTGATAATCTCACTCCATTACCTTGCTGTCCAAAAGGTATGCAGACACCCCCAGCCCACTGTGGTACCCTGAGGGGCAAGTCCTGTGTTTGATGAAGTACTAATTGGAGTGGGGGGAGACTTGATCTTGCTCATCCATCAATCTTTTAGTCATATGCACAATTAATGGAGCTATTTAGCTGCCCAGGAGTGACTAGCCCACAGGAACTGACCCGAAACCTGTGAAACCTGCAGAGTCCTGCAGGGCAGCAATGGGAGAGACAGGGCTGGGGGGAGGGTGCTCAGGGCTCTCCTGGCATGGCCTGAGGCTGTGCACATGGAACCCATGGAGAATCCCTGTCCAGGAACATCCCTCCCTCCCCTGGAGCGGGGCACGGGGCTACACTTTCGATGCACTGACAGAAAAGTGGAGCTGGATCCTAGTCAGAGTGGAGGATGGGGAGAGGGGGATGAAACCAGCCAGGAGCTGTGGGAATCCATAGCAGGGAGAAAGTTATAAAAAAATAAACCCTCTGGGGGTTCTTTACTTATATTTCTCCCTTTTTGCCTGACTCAGTTTGCTTAGCAGGGCTTCACCTAAACTGTCTCCTCCTCCCCATGCCTTTCCAAACATGGGGAAATCTCTTGTTCTGAATTACTGCTCTGGCATGACAGGGAGAAGCCCATTAGTCCCAGTCACCCACGAGAAGCAGAAATGTCTCGGGGCTGCCCCTGCTTTACTGTCTTGCAAAGTGCTGCAGATGCTGATCAATATTAATCACTTCTGGTCTCTGGGATTATCTGAACTGCAGCCACAGGCTGGGGCCTGCTACTGCATCAGGCAAACAGGGCAGAGAGAGAGGCATGGAGAGCTGGGTGTGCCAGGGAGATGTGAGTGAATACCATGGCCCTTTCCACGGGTCAGCAAGGACCACCCCTCAGGGACAGGAGGAGAAAATCTCTGTATGTGGCCTGTGGCACAGTGTGAGGAGCACCTTCTCCTGCATGGGCTTCTTCTCAGGTCATCTGGACCTGCAGGAGGGGGTCACTTCCTGCCTTCCCTCTTCTTTCTTTTCTAGTCCAGATTCCCCATGGCTGTGGATTCATTCACTGTGATGTGTCTCCAAAGTGTGCACATTTACCTGATGAAGAAACCAGTTCTCCTGAAGGCAGGCACAGTCACTTGGAGATGCTCTCAGAAAAGCCACTAAAGCACACAGTATTTTTGCAGGTGGCTGGCAACCCTCCCACCACAATGTGTCAGCAATAGAGTGATCAGCTACCCCATGTAATTTTTAGGGCTGGCTGTGTTCACCAGAATGGAAAACATGAGGCTGGTGCCAAGGCTGGTGTTTAATAAGATGTCTCCTGCCATCAGACATCTGTCCAGCTGTGGCAGTGCTGTGCTGTCTGTAAACTACTTCCCTGACTTGCTGTTGCCAGATTAACAGCATGGGAATGTTACCTGTTTAATTCTCAGTGGTGTGGAACCAGGAGGGTGTGGAGGAATTCCTGCCCAATATCCCATCCATCCCTGCCCTCTGACAGTGGGAACCATTCCCTGTGTCCTGTCCCTCCATCCCTTGTCCCCAGTCCCTCTGCAGCTCTCCTGGAGCCCCTTTAGGCTCTGGAAGGGGCTCTGAACTCTCCCTAGAGCTTTCCCTTCTCCAGGTGAGCACCTCCAGCTCTCCCACCCTGCCTCCAGAGAGGCTCCAGCCCTAGAGCAGCTCCATGCCCTCCTCTGGACAGGATCCTGCCTGTGTTGGAGGCCCTGGGGGTGCACACAGTGGTCATGGGCCTTTGCTTCCAGTTCACCCACCTGCATGATTCCATTTCCATTTTTCCTTACTTTGTGTTGCAATTGCAAAGGTCAAGGATGGACACGATGATCAGAACTATAACCACTGACTCTGGAAGTTAGAGGGATGCTGCCTGAGCCCTCAGGGTAGATCACAGGGAAGTCTCAAGATGAGGTAAAACTTAATTAAAAGAATCTCTCTCCATAGGACAGCCTGATCCAGAGTTTGTTTATGGGATAAATAACCTTTACCTCGAGGTTGCCAGTAAGAATTTATCTCCAGTTGGGAGTGATGGAAAGTCAATGTCTGCTGGCCAGAGGCTGCTCAGCCTCCATCCTCAGAGATTTTGGAGTCTAGACTGGATAAAGCTGTCAGTAATCAGGTTTTACCTCAGAGCTGGCCCTACTTTGAGCAGATGTTGCACCAGAGACCTCCTAAAAATCCTTTCACCCTGAATGATCCTAATGCCAACATTTCCCCAAGTTACCAGAGAATGACACTGGCCTCTGCAAAATGGAAGTAACCATTTGAGACAGATGGACATTTTCCAACCTAATGCTTTTCAAAATAAAAATCATGGCAATTTTTTTGAAAGAGTGGGAACAGCATCAGGGACAATGCCCAGTGATAACTGTTGGTGTCCTAGAAAGAAATCAGGAGCAGCTTTATCTGGGCTGGCAGGTCCTTGTGGAACCTCCTGGCTCAGAGACAGCAGCGCTGGCCATCAGGCTTAGCTCTCTCTGTCAGCATTGATTTTAACATTTTAATTGTCCAGGGCCGTGAGCGAGGCTGGCAGCACCCTCAGCCATCATTTCACTTGTGCAGCAGCAGCTGGGGACACCTGGTTCAGACATGGCTCAGACATGGTTCAGACATGGCTCAGACATGGTTCAAAGCCAGTTCAGCCCTGGTTCAAGCCCCAGCCACCAGCTCCAGCCTTTCACAGGAATTTGGCTGTCTCCTGGCAGTGCCCTGATGCCATGGGGTACCCTTTGAGCACTGCCCTGCACAGGGGCTATTTCTGCACTGCGGCTGGAATTACCCCAGAGACTGAAAACCTGCCCAGCCCACGTGGGCTGAGCTCAGAGCCAGTGGTGATGCACTCAGGTCACTGATGGGAGAGTTGCATGTCCTGTAGCAGCCAGTGGCAACATTCCCATGAAACATCTGACCAACAGAAGTAAACAAACCAAAACCCCCATTATTTACAGAGAACAGCAGTGTTGGGCTTCAATAATTGATGCACCAAAAGCATAGAAAAGAACCTCCAATGATACATTATTAAAACCAGCTATTTGTAAGGTGCTGTGAAAACAAATGTAGAGAGGGGAGCTGAGAGGCAGCTTGAGGAAAGTGATGGTGAGGCAGAAGAGGAAAGTAAAGGCAGCAGAGGTGGTGAAGTCTGTCCCACACCCCACACCCAGCCTGGGGTCTCAAGGACACCCAAACCCAGTCCAGTGGATGTGGGCATGGGCCCCCAACATGGCACAAGCCAAAGCTCTGACTTGATTCAGCCAAATAAATTTAACCTTCCTACATATTCAGGAAAGAGCGGTGTGATTTGTCCCTCCCCACTGACTGATGAGGGAACCTGGGGGTTATTTTGCCTTTTACTTCACCTCCTAATTTAAGAGGGGCTGAATTCAGATTTCTGATCCAGCTTTTTTGATGAGTTCACTTGCTAAGCCCCCAAATTAACACATGCCCTTCATATAGCCCACCAAGACCACCAGGGTGTGACAGCTGGAGGACGTACATGATAAGTCCTGAAGAGAGTCAGGAACACTTAGGGTTCTCCTGGGAATTTCCACTGAAGGATCTCTCTGTCAAAATGCAGATTCATTTATGTCAAAACAATTTGTGGAAAAGAGTTGGTTTTGACAAATTTCTTTTTCTCAAGCTTCTCTCAAAGAAAATTTTGCAGTCATCTTTCTGACACACTCAGGTTAAAACACCTGGCTTTTTAGGGCTAAACCAAGTTTTCCACTCTAACAGAGTCTCCTTTGGACAACTGATGTCATATGAAACCAGCTACAAAAACCTCGTTCAGGGAACTTTCTGGGCCCGGACAGACTAATGGAGATAAGGGCACAGAGGGGTATTTTGTGTTGACAAAATAAGCACTTTCTTCCTTGAAAGTTGGCTGCATCATTTATTTACACCTAGTCAATATTTAATGGAGTGCTAACATGCACTTTAAATGTATTGTGAGTACTCTTGGCCTGATGTCCTGGGCTGCACAGCAGCAGGAGCAGCTCTGGAGCAATCCACAGCAGCAGTTACATCAACTCTGTGCTGCCACACTTGGGAAATCTCTTAGGACCCCTGGAACACTTGTTATCTACAGAGCAGAGCCTTTGGGCTTGGCAGCAGTGGAGGTCCCAGCAGAGCTGCTGTAACCCACAGGCTGAGCCCCTGGGATGGGATCCATGGCTGGGGCACGGGATCACCACGTGCCTCAGCAGCAGCACCTGCCTGAGGAAACCTGCCCTGGGCACTCAGCTCTGCACCTTTGCTACCAGACCAGGCTGCCTAGACCAGGGGCTGCTCTGCTGAGAACATGCTGTGTATGAGGTGGGGAGGGGAGGGGAAGAGGGGTTTTGTAAGCCTGTAGCCTTTGACTCCCTGTAACCTCACTGAAGGGCAGCCAAGGAGGATTAGGCAAAATCACACCATGGGCTGCTGACCAGGTGCTGCAGCTTCTTCCAGAGCCCTCCTGCCCTCCTGCACACCTCTGTCCTCCCTGCTGCCTTTCCCAGGACTGCTCATTTCCACTGCACTGGGACTCTGTGACAAGGAGCTGTTTTCTTCTCCAGTGGTTTCCTGCTGTGCCACAGCTGATGCACATCTCTGCTCTGCCTTTGGGAAGTTTTTCCTCCTGTCCCTCCTGGAAAGGCATGTTTGACTGAGCAGGGAGAAGAGCATTCAGCCTTACAGATGCCTGCAGGGATGCTCAGACATGGCTTATGAGCAATGGAGAGTGATGTGAGCTGCTGAGACTCCAGTGGGATGTGGGGATCCTGCATCACCTATTCCACTGCAAATACAGACATGTCCTATCTGCAGCCATCTCCTCTGTGCTTTGTATAAACCAAGGAACAGAGACATGAGGGTAACACTCAGCAGGTTTGGACAGTATCTGCCCCGTCGGCCGTGCTTTGGGCACATCTCCTTTGGACTGAGCTGACATGACCCCCTTTGTCACCCCTGCAGCCCAGGAGCCAGCACCTTGCTGCCTGGGAAGATGTTCAGATGTCACAGGTATGTCAGCAGCTGGGGACTTCCAGGGAGAAGTTTGCTGAGGGCCAGTGTGCAGAAGTGCTTGGGAAGCCAGGGAAGGAACCAGTGAGGCTCAGACACTGGGAGCAGCCTGGCTGCTGCTGGGGAAACTCCTATCTCCTCTCATGGCTCAGATCAGTGCAAGGGTCGAGCTTTGCTGACTTCCCTGTGGCCATCCAGCCAGTGACACCTAAATATTTTCCTCCTCCAGGAGACAAAGGGAAGGAGGGCGGCCTGGCTCTTGTCAAGTGTGGAGCTGACAGCTTTACAGCCTCAGTGGGAAGAGGAGCTGAAAGAAAGAGCGTTCGATTTAATCTGTGCTGACAGGGGTGGGTGATGGGTATTTTTATAGTGGAGGAAATGTATCAAACAGGGGAAATTAGACTAGAAGATGATAAGGATCTGAGCCTGACACAGCCAATTAATAGATGTTTACAAATGATTAAAGCCGATAGATCAAAGCAAACACATTCATTTTTACCTCATGCCTCTAGATTGTTTGGAAGTGCCCCAACTGGTGGCGAGGGTCTTGTCCCCAAACTCAGTGCCTTCTCCAGCTCATGGCTAGCCTGGAGCAGCTGGGCAGTGCAGGTTTCTGCAGCAGCCAAATGCTCCCAACAACTGCAGTCCCTCAGGACAGCATTTGGGAGAGATCAGGGAAGCCCTGAAGAGCTCCAGACTCAGTGTTTGGGTAAGCAGGGGCATAATTCCTCTTTGTTTAATGCATGGGGAATATTTCTCTGCCTTGCACATCTCCCTGAACCCAAAAAGCCAACAGAGAAAATGTACAACACGTGCGGTGCAGAGGGAGAGATCTTGGTACCCCAACACAACACCCAGCAGCTCTTCCACAGAGAGCCCTGGCAGCCCCTGGCTGCTGCGAGAGGGCTCTGGGCCCTGTGTCTCTCCCTCTCCTGTGGGAGGATGCTGTGATACTGAAGTGCTGTGATACTGAAGGCACTGCCATGCTGCTCCTTGGGAACTTTCACCCCTTGTGCTCCAGCAGGAAGCTTGGCCCAGGAATGTCTGCCCAAGTTGTGAGCCCACTGGTAAGTGAAAGGCAGGGCAATGAGAAGGACTGAATGGCCAAACTCCTTCCCTTGGTGTGCATTGCTAGGGGACTGTGCCAACTCCAGTATAAACAACAGCCAGACCTTTGCAAGGACAAATCCTCCATCACCAAAGGTAGGTGCCCGTGGCTCAGGGAGTGGAACAGGCACAGAACCACAGCACCATGCCCTGTGCCTGGGCCTTGCCATGCTCTCCTGCGAGTGCTTCTTCCTCTGCCACTCACAAGTGGCACACCCAGCAGAGCCCCAAATGCTGCTTGGAGCAGCTGGAGGGATGTTTGGGATAACTCCCTTTATCCAAACTGGCATGGATGCACCACGGCTCAGCTGCTCCCAGGCACAGAGAGTCCAACACTGAGCTCACTGAGGTGAGGGAAGGAGATATTAAGGTCATTTTAGAGGACATTATGGTGATTTTAGAGGACATTATGGTCATTTTAGGGTACTGTCCTGCCAGGGCCACACACTTGACTTCAGTGTGGCCAAAATCTTTAGCAGGTGCCTCCATGAGCACAGGAGGTGTCACCCATCTCACCCTGGATGGAATTCAGCTTTTCCCTCTTTGCCACTTCCCACAGGAGGGCCAGGGCCTCCTCCACAATCTGGGAGCAGCCCAGACACCTGGATTGCACTAAGTTGGACCTGCAGCTTGGAATCAATAGTCTGAACTTAGCAATACAACTTGGGCCAGTCTGCTTAACATTACTTCCAAGTGCCAAATTCCTTGGGAACTGTATTTCCCATAAGCCCAGGTAATATTTTCCAGGGTGCTCAGTGACTTAACAACTTACATCTCATAGGCTTACACTGAAATTTGGGCTTCAGCACACAGATCCAACCAGGAGCATGTGTGCGGTATTAGTCTGAGCTCCTGACCCAGCTAGGACCTGAAGCTTATGGCTGGATCTGGGCTGAATCATCTAAGTCACTTAGGAAAGTCAGACTTTGACTCCTAAGTCACCTTGAGGCTTTGTTTATATTTAATCTTGACCAAATCTGCCCCAGATTCTCCTCCACGTGAGAATCCTCAGCAGCATCAACATTTATTTTTTAAATCCAATCCCTGGACAAGGCACAAGCCCAGAATCCTGAACACTACAAATATTAAAGTTCTGCTAACACTTTCCATGGAGGAGAGGTGTTAACCCCAGGACCTTGGTCAGGTTCCAGCTCAAGAAATTGCATTCAGCCTCTAACACTCCAAACTCCCTCTCCAGTTTCTCTTTCATTGTACTTTGTCCCTCTTTGCTTTGCTTAAGCCCTGTGCTTTTATTAAATCTCTCCTATTCATTTACAAACTTATTCAAGCTCCACCAGTGGCAGAAGCAGCAGGATTTGCATTGTTCCTCGCCCAGAAAAATAAATACAAAATACTATTTTTTTCCTGTTCATGTAATCTTTTGATTGGCTCAGGTTTTAGTTTTCATTCAAGTAGAATTGAGATTAAAACATTATGCAAAAAAACCCAAAACAAAACAACAACAACAAAAAACCAAAACCAAACAAAACAACCAAGACCAAAAAACAAACAAACAAACAAACAACTAAAAACCAAACATCAAAACAAAAACCAAACCAAAACCCAAACAAGTTCAGAGGAAGAGATCAGCAAAAAAAGAAGTTTGGTGCTTCAAAACCAGTTAAAATCATCAGCAAAAGGAGTTGATGATTTCAGACTCTGCTAAGAGCTGTCTACCAAGGCAGCAGGATATTTCTCACTTGTCTTGCCTGATAATTAATAATAAAATTGCTACTTATAAGGAAAATTGAAATATTCCTGTAGGACACACAGTGATCTGTGACTGCAGGACACACAGCCATCCATCCCTGCAGGACACACAGCCATCCCTCCTGCAGGACACACAGGCATCCATCCCTCCCTGCTCTCTGCAGGGCACGGACACTCCGGGTGCCCGGTGCTCGGTGCTGATGAAGGCTTTGAAGTGAGGTACTTGAGCAGAGTATTTTGACTTCCCCGGGTGACTCACGCTCAGCTCCGTATCTGAGGTGGTTTTCAGCTTCCTGTGAGCACTTCCCAGCAGTTCCGTGTTTGCTCAGCCTGCCCATGGACTGGAACTGTTCTGTTCAACGTTGGCCCTTCCTCCCGAGGGTGGATGAACAGCTTCCCGACTCCAGAGGGGTTCAATGGTTCAGGCAGTGTTTTCCAAGAATAGCGGTGCCTAAAGGCATTTTCCTATCAATGGGACAAACCTTAACCCTCCCTCGAGCCCATGCAGCGCCCAGGGAGGCGGCTTGGGAAGCTCAATGGGAGGCACTTGGCCGTGACACTGCAGCTGATCACATGGCAGACGGCATTTACACAGAAAATCGGGAGCACGAGGGAGGTCTCCGCGCTTCTGTTGTGACACTTACCGTAAGGATATAATGACGTGTCAGAAATAACTTACAAAGTACAGCTGAGGAGAGGATTTGTAGGAGTGATTCTAGACTTGTGTCTTTCACCCAAACACCCGAAACACCCCCACAAATGCTCTCTTTTTACAGACTCACTCGTTTGTGCTTAATCCCATGTGGCTCTGCAGCCTGTCAGGATCCACCCACGGTGCCACATCCTAAAGGAGCAGGGTCCTGACTCTGCCCCAGAGGAGTCAGTTGAGGTTCCAAGGTCCCAGTCAAGAAGAAACACACACACAATCCACAGAGACCTTCATCTGGATGATTTCTCCTGCCATCCACACACATCCCTTTCTCTAAGAGAAGATCCTTAAAAATTATTCATGAATTCTACGGCCAAATCCACCAGGCTGTGACAGGTGCTGCTGCAACCTTAGATAACACCTTTTAATTTTTTAATCACTTGAGAACTTTGTTTGATTTTCATTGCTAGGTAACAATTCCTAGAGTTATAACAACTTGCCTCCCTGACATTTCACCCAGCGATCAGCAGTTTTTGATTTTTTTTTACCTTCAGGGTTTCAAGCATTTGTTTAGGGGAACCAAATCACCCTCAGCCCTCTTAGCGGTGCACGTCCTGCAGAGGCACAGAGGATGTGGTGCCACAGGGTGCCCATGGAAGGATGTTTAAAGGATCAGAGGCCTCATGAGGAATATCAAGGTACAAAATCTTATCTTATGTTCAGAGTGATCTGTTTGTTCCAGCCTGCCTTTTACACCAGTTCAAGATACAACCTGGTTTGAGCAGTCTGGTCTGGTGAGGGTGTCCCTGTGCATTCCATGGGGTTGGAATGGGATGATCTTTAAAGGTTTGGTCCTTCCAACCCAAACCATTCCACTGTTCTGAGATCCCAGTGCCTACTCTCACACCTTATGCTTTGCTTCACTCCTCACAGTGGTTTTCCTGACGGGAGTTTTACACTCTTTATTTACACTGTGATAAACATTCACAGTCCACCATTCAGTGGCATCTCCTCCCTGCTGATGTTATGAACAAGGAGAAATAGAGGTGTCTTGGTCAGTCTCATGCTCAAAGACAGTCTTTCCCCTCCAGGAGACTCCAGCAGGCTGGTTATGATCCCCTGTTCCTGCCCCCATTATCCCAAAGGATGCCCTGGGGCCCTGGTGATCAATCCCTCATCAGATTGTTGCTGTGGCTGTATTCCCAAATCCTCCCTCTCTCTGTCAGTTTGGACATGACATTTCACACCCCTGCATGTTACAGAAATGTGACAGAGCTTTTCCCAGGACAGGCTAATGGCAGAAATTAAACAATCAAATTTTTACAGTGAGACTGGGACATGGGAAAGAAAGGAGCCAGGTATGATTAATGATCTTTATCACAGAGGCCTTAGAGGGAACCCCAGAACTACCCAACTCGTGGCTAAGCTGCAGCCTGCAGACATCCAAAAGGATCATTGCCTGAAGCTCTGCAGGCCACATTAAAGCCTTACTCACAGGCTTGGGTCTGGAGACACCTGGCAGCTGCTTGGGAGGGAAAGGGTGTGACCCCCATGTGTGCAGTGAGTCACTGACCCCTCCCAGAGCAGATCCCCTCAGCTCCACAGCTCCATGTGAAGAGTACACCTTGGCACCTCCTTCCTCTCCCTCCCTCCTGACCTCCTGCTCATCTACTCCAGGCTTAGCAAAAGGAACCTGCACCTCATGAGCAGAAATCATGGGAAGGAAGGATCGGCGCTGAATGGCATTCCTGCACTCCCATATTTTCAGATTTTGGGCTCTTTGTCGAGAGGGTGAGCCCTCCTCCCCATCCTGCTCCTATCCCTGTCCCTTTGGCGCTGGGGAGATTTGTTGCAGGATAATTCTCAGCAAGCATCTCCCCCCAGCAAAGCTGCCCCCTTTGGATGTGGGCAGATGATACAGAAAATGGGTGGTTCAGGCCGATTTCATGAGGCCTAATAAATCTTCAGTAAATTAAAACTCATCCCCCGTTCCTCCCCTCTCTGGGCCTTTGTCTTGCAAATACACATTAAGCCCTGCCTGGCTACACACTTTGAGGCATTTTGGAGGTGAGGTCTGTACAAAGCTGCAGATGTGGGAGCTTTAAAGGACCTTTGGCCTCGGTGTTGCCCATTAACATCAGCCATGCCAGCAGAAGAATCTCACCATGGTTCTCTCCCTTCAAAAGGGCTCCCAAGTAACAACCTCGCCTTTTGAAGGGGGGACAGAAATAAAAGAACAGAAGGAATGAGCAAGAAAGAATGAGAGAGGGACCTTCCAAAAGAGGTGTTCCCTGTAAGGCTAATTTTGTCCCTAAATCATTGTCTGGAGCTGGTTGCTATTTAGAAATTGCTTAAGAAATGGGTGCACCTCTTTCAAGCTGGGCGGTGCTGACACTCACACAGCACTCACTGATACTTGATTCATTCCTCTCATCTCCACCGACCGTTCCCACTCTGACCTTCCTACTTTCAGACCTTGAAATAAAGAGCACTAATGCAGTCCCATATTCAAAGAGCCACTTTTGTCCCATATTCAGGTTTTTATTCCTGTTCAGATTTTCTCTATGCTTTCCACCCCTCTTTAGAAATCAAAATCGAGCTGCCCCCAGAGCTGGACACAAAGTGACAGGCCAAAAATGTCTCTGTGAATGTAATGGCCCTTCTGGAGTCTCCTCTTTGCCTCGGTGTCTTCCCTTGGAGCAGGCTGCTGCCCCATGTACTTGCACTCCCAACCCAATACAAGGGAAAATGCTGCCAGGAAAGAAGGCAATTAATGAACCTGCCCATCTCCAGTGGGCAAGGATTTGAATAAAAGCTTCAAGGATGTGAACAATCCGCTTCTCTGTTCAGTGCCTTCACCGAGGTGCATTCCGGTGCGATTTAAACAAGAAGTAACAGCTCCTCTCCCCGGGTTTCTCAGCAGAGACTTTGCCTTCCATCCCTTCAAGCACTTTGGCTAAAATGTAAAGAGAAACTTTGTGGCCCTATGTGGGTGCTTTAGAAGTTGTACGGTGTGATGAATGAGCTCTAAAAAACACAGATCAAGAGGAAGATAGCAGGGATGAAAGGACAGGCAGTTAGATCAGACTAGACATCCTGGGATGAAAGGAAAGGTGAATGGGTAGCTAGATTAGACAGTTACGGTAAGTGGAAGGCAGGAAATCCAACCTTGTAGGTGTTTATCCTAAACTCCAGATCTGCACCTGTAAAGGCTGCTCCCTCACTTCATTTCCATTCAGTTCTTTCATAAGCAAATTTCCCAGCCTGATCAGTAGGTGCTCCTGGCACAGGGGCCCTGAGCATCAAAGAGAAATGAAACAAACTAACTGACCAACCAACCTCAGTTAGAGCCTTTTTTTTTTTTTTAATCTCAAAGGAAACCTTAGATCTCCACTCTTTTACATTTTGGGCAGAGGCACGGCTCAGTTTTCATTCTGTGAGGCTGGCTTTGTCCATCCCGGCGAGAAGGGATGGTGCACTGTGAACAAGCGGCAGTGTCGGAGCTCGGGAGGACTAGGAGGGAGTTTATGTCTGGAGTGTGGAGCTCCGGCCGGTGGCTGGAGGCAGAGTGGGAGCCCTCCCTGGCAATCAGATAACCAGGATCACCTCTCCGCTACCGGGAGTGTGAAACGTGGCAGTATCACTCCGAATAATGGAGCGTTCCCCCACAATTCAATCCCAGCAACACCCAAAGCACTTTCGGAGGTTTATCTGGTGCTGCTCAGCTACCCCAAAAGCGCAATGACACTTTCATGTTTCTCTGCTTTCCTGCTGAGGCTGTTTGACAACAAAGCACTTGTTCTTTGGGGATCACAGGACTATTTCCATGTCCATTTCTCAGTGTCTGGGCAAGTGCCGGGCAGTCCTCAACAGTTTGGGCTGGGGAGCAGTGTGGGGCTCAGAAATCAGGAGAGGAGACTCACCTGGGTATTTGCTGCCTCCCTTTGCAGGATAAAACTTCAGGGTGGCAGAGAAGCAGATCAGCAATGATGTAAAATCCACTCAGGTGGAATTTCACACCCACAGCTTCAATCCTCTCATGGCTTTGGACCGTGCTGGGCCAACTGCTGGACTCTGTGATCTCAGAAGTCTTTTCTAACCTTAATGATTCTGTGATTCTCGGGTAAATTTTTTGTGCATTACTTTCAAGTTTAACCTTGAATAAAAGCTAAAGTTTTGTTTCCTCCTATGTGAGGGACACACAAAAATTAGCAGAACAGCACTTTTTTTGCATGAAGACTTTAGTAAAAGTATTTTACAATAGGTAGCTGGCGCGTAACAAAATATGTAATATGTTCCAATTTTTGCCAGTAATTGGGTTGTGTGTCATCCCCCTACGGCTCCATCTACACATCAAAGATTCCTGCATTTATTTCTATGACATCGATTAGTTTTATTCCAAAATCACTACAAAGCCCAAAGTTGCTCAATACAGCTGTTAAGGCATAATAAAAAGTCATAATGTGAAGCAAAGATGCTTTCCTCTGAAGCTTAATAATTTTAGCCTTGATCAATTAAGGCTTCTGCACAGTGAAAGAAAAGGTCCTCCTGAAGTGTAAATACCTCCTGGAGATGCCTCTGCTTGTCACAATAAAGGGGGTGAAAACCAATTAGATTTTCTTCATACTTCAGTTATGTGCCAGGTTTAGGTAAGGAAAATCACCTTTAGGCTCTCTGGAATCAGTTACTACCCCAACAGCAAGCAAACTCTCTTCAGAATTTGGCTCCTCATCTTTGACCTGAAGAGGAAAAATAGTCTTGTTGCCAATTGAATGTGGTTTTCACTCCATTAAATCAAACCAGGAAAGGATGATCCAAATGATATTTTAAGGACATACATAAAAACTCTGAGAGTAAAAAAAAACTGAAAGAGGGAAAATATGTGTTTCATTGTAAATAGTGTAAATCTTGAAGTGTCTACAGAGCAGTACCTCTACTGTGAAGGAGATGCTGAATTCACTCTGAAAACAGGTGCACTCCACCCCTGACATCCACCTGGCCTGTCCAACAGAGACCCATAGCTGGAATCTCATCCTGCTGAAATCTCCCCCTTGATTTGAATCAGGACACAATTCCTTGGCACAAAAAGCAAACAGCCTTTGAACATCCTGGCAAAGCCTTTGGCTGCCAGGGACGTGCTCCAACCTGCTGCTGCTCCAACCTGCTGCGCTTGATGGGAAGCACAAAACTATTATTGACTTCAAAGGCACTGGGACTCAGCCCCAGGGTGGAAATTAGCTTCAACATTAATTGAATTAAAAGAGGGGGATTCCCTTCAAAGAACTGCCACTTCCTGGGCCATGGGATGAGATTTGTATTGAGCAGTTATAACTAGGCCAAAACATTGGGAAACAGGTGCTGAACCCAGTGCCTGGACAGCTCGAGATGCAGTGCAGGAGAAGAGTGGTTCAGAACTCAGGGCAGGGTTTGATTTGCCTGGACACAGCCCTGCTGCAGGACAGAACTGGGCAGACACTCCTGAAAAGCACCACAGCTCCTGGGACTGAGTGGAGGCAGGAGCTCAGCTCCAGCAGGCAAAAGACACAGTGTGCCTCTCTGAACCTCCATCTGCACAGATAAGGTGAAAAGTGAAAATAAACATGAATTCAGTACAATTGACAGAAACAGCTGGCAAAATGCAGCCCCCAGGGTTGGAAATGCCACTGCACTCAAGGCTTGAAATGCCCCTTTAGGAGGTGTCCAAAAGCCCAAAAACCTGAGTTCTGCCTTGTCTCCATGTGCTTGCCACCTCCAGGAGCATGTTGGCAGGCAGATTTTGGGCAGGATACATTCTCCATTGAACCTTACCCCTCCAGGATTACAAAGCCCCTGATATCTCTGAGACATCTCTGCATTTTTGGATGTGATCTCCAGATCTTTGTCATTTTAATCCCCCATTTATACGTAACAGTACCTGTGGGTTGGAACATCCTTCCCTAGCCCTGATAAAGCAGCAAAATGGATTTACGTCCACTTCACTCAAAAAATACCCAAGAAAAAAATGTTCAAATCAATGGACTGGGATCCTTTCAACACCAAATGAGCCCCCCAAATCCTCAGCACCCTCTGGCCTTGGGAAGGACAGAATTCCTGCAAGAACAACCCTCTCAAAACTACCAGTAGCCTCCCCTTCGGACTCACAGAGCAGAGTTTTGCCACTTGCTTCCTCCTGCAGCACATCAGGTGCTTACAGAGACAAAGCCCGAGCTGCTGAAAGCATGGCTCCTGTCTCACTGAAACCTTCTCTGTTTCCCCCCTCTTGGAGGAGAAAAAGGGTCAGAAACAGTGATTTGTGGCTCAGGGCAATGCTCAGAGCTGCCTTTCCCAGGAATTTCAGTAGTCCATGAGGTGAAGGCGTCAGCATCAGATAAAGAGGAATTCACCCAACTAACATATCTGATCTCAGCTTAGGTTACCTGCTGAGCAAAGACCAGCAGGATGCCCCAGAGCGGCCAAACCTCTGGAAAAGGTAAAGTTTAATGTGGTGAGATGTGTTCTCTGTTAGGTCAGAAAGGGAAGACAACTTCTGTTCTTTTCCTGCTGTGCTCCTGTATCCCACTCCTGTTCATCCCGATGTGCAGTGTTCGCAGCTGTCCCACAGCAGCAGCCTAGCCTCCTGCACGTTTAACTCAGCTCGGACTGAGCCAAGCTGTTCAGCCACTCCAGAAGTATGACAAAAGTCCACCTCTTCCCAGATATGCGATCATTTGGAGCACACAGTCCACACCCTGCAGCCTTCCCGGGATGCTGAGAGATGAAAAGTGAGAGGTACCCATGGATCCAGTGGCACTAATCCCCTCTCAGGATGGTCTTTTAAACAGGAGAGGTTATAAACAAATAAAGTAAAAAGGATGCCCAACCATCACCCATGAGCTGGCTCCTTTCCTTTTTCTTCCCCCAGATCCTGCCCTCCCCTTTCCCGGCCATCCTCTGCATCGCTGAGGGGACCAAGGCAGCAACCCTGCACCTCCCCGCTCAAGCGGAAAGAAATCGCGCTCAGCTTCCAGAGCCCGCATGGACTGGCTTTATTTCAGCTCCGCACATTGTTCTGCCTGGGGAAGAGGGGGAGGAGGCAGAGATGGGGGATTGTTTGCAATTCAAATGGCTGGACCTCAGGAAAAACCAATAAATTTAAGTCACTAGAGAATTTCAACAAGCACGGCCACTTTCTCAAATAGGAAGCCTCCTCCCTGCCGGTGGGGGCTGTTGAGGAGCCACTAGACAAGAGAATAACTGAGCACTCGTGGGGCTGAGAGCTTTTCACCCGATGAAGTCCAAACCAAACAAATTCCCCATTTAGGAGATGCCTTTATCCAAACACTGAGCACACACAGAAAGGGGCTCGGTGCCTCGGTGTTTGCTGTCAGGGCTGTTTGCTTCTCCCCCTTCGCTGCCCCAGGGGCTGTGGCTGTGGCTGCAGGGGGTTTGGGAGTGCCCGCTTGGCACGGCGCAGTTCGGGAACTCCGCGGGTGATGCTGGCCAAAAGGGGATGTGAAAATTCACCGGCTGCAAACCCCCATTCATGCACCAAGCCTGGTGCAGGAAAAAAATTCACCAGGACTGGATTTATAGGTGAGGTGGCTTGTACCAGCTTAGTGTTAAATTTTCAATTCACCTTTAACTGCTCTTACTTAGGAGCATTTAGGGATTCCCATAACTCGTTCCAGCTGGTGCCCCACGGTGCAAATCCTGTGCTTCCCCTCCCTCACTGGGTTCCCTGGAGCTGGGGCAGATCTCCGTGGGGTGAGGAAGAGGAAGGCTCCTGCAGCAGAAGGGAATCTGACACATCCTCTGGGACATTATCTGGAGCTGCCCAAGAAGTCACTCATGTCCAGCCGGGAGCGCTCTTTGTCCCACACAACCATTCACACAAGTGGGACAGAGATAAAAGCTGTGACCCAAGGGGCTGTGAACCAAAAGACCTTTTGACACCACTCAAGCGCTGGTGCGAGGCATCTGATAAAGCAGAGAAGCGTGGGAGTGGCTATCAATGGCCCGACCTGTGGTAGAGCATTGCTGAGACCACGGAGAGGGAAATAAGGAGGCTGTGGTCCTGCCCGTCCCACCATCCCCATCCTGAATTTGATGCTGACTCAGTCACTGAGGTACACTGTGAGACTTGACATGACCAGTCTGAGCAGGAAAGGGCCCCAAACCCCTTCATTTCCCCTAATTCAGCCTCCATCCTGAACTAGTTGGAGCTAAATATTGAGACTCCTGTTTTCCAGCCCTGCCTCATTACTCTTTTTTTTCCTCCTTACTTACTGCACAATTTCCATGCCTTGCACCACTGCATCCTCACCTGTGCTGTTGTGCTCCCCTCGATGTTTTCTGGCCTGGCAGAGCCTCAGGTCCAATTCAGATGCTCTTTTTTACCTGTTCCTCTGGTATCTCCATCCATGGCAGACAATGAAAAGCTGCCAATGACTTTACAGTCAGTAGTAAAATAGATTTATAGGAGGAATTCGATCTATAGTCTTGGAGATGTTTGGTATGCAGCAACCACTTAACACCAAATGTTTAATTCCCTAAGGGTTTATGTATAAAGAAAAAAGTTCTTCTGAATTAACTACAGAAGAACATTTAAGGCAAGGATGGTAAACTGAAATCAACTCCTGAGCAGATGCTTTTGTCTGGAAGTTAAATCAATAATATGGCTATAAGTTAATATAGTTTATTCCACATTGGAAAGAATCAACCCTGAATAAAAAGCAATTTAGTGATGCTGAAATAATCCATGAAATCACTCTATATTATATGAAATATAATAGAGGTGTGTGTATATATATAATCTTTTCTTACTAACATTTTTATGTGACTGGGGCACTCTGAGTTGCAAAGAAAAAGGCTCTCTCTGAGCAACACTTTGTTTAACACCAGGCAAGCTGGGCTTATCACCCACCAGCCGTCTCCAGGACTGTTCTGCTTCTGTTTCCTTCATTTTGCTGTTCCTGGACCTTATTAATGTAGGTGTGAGGGGGTGGGGGACAACAACTCAGCCCCCATTGTTTATGTCTTGCTGGTAGGATGGGAGACTGAGAAAAAGAAAAGCCAACAATAAAGCAAAGTGTTCTCCCAAAGAATGCTTTTATTGCCACCAGGAGTAATTCAAACCTTTTGTGGTGGTTTGGAGACAAACGTTATGGTCATGCATTGCTGTTTGGATTTAAAAACCAGGCAGGCTGTTTTATGACCATTAATAAATGTTTGTAGCCTGCCTATGAACACGGGAGAGGGAATCACACCTCTGGAGCTGGTCACCTGCAGTGGTCAGAGAAAGGACTTCTGCTCACAGCCACCCTCCCACAGGAATTGCTGCTGGATGCATTAAGGAAAGGGTTGCTTTTGTTCTTTTTATCCCTTCTCTGAAGGACCCATGTTTGCTGCTTCAGCACACCAGATACCAGGCTCAAGTGGGGCAGTTTAGGCCAGTTTAGAATCTTGCAAAGCTGCTCAGAATTACTGTGGCTTAAACCTGCCCTGGCCCTGAGACTCCAGGTAGGATGTACTGAAAAGCATGGGAATTACCTTGTCACCAGTTAAGGCTCCTCACCAGATTGCTATAAAATGGGGGCACTGACTCCTAAAGAATTTGACTTATTCATAGATTTTAGGGTCTTTGTGATGCTTTAACTTGACCTGCTCACAGCCCAGGTCAGGGGACCACCCCACGTAGATTCCTGCCTCGAGAACAAGAGCTGTGGCAGAGCGAGAGCAGAGTAAAACCTCCTGTCCTGAGTCAACAATTCACAGCAACGGGGAAAAAACTTTATATATATAAGGCATAAATATAAACATATAAATATACATCTTTCAATATAACTCCCAGTGTTGAGGCAGCAGTTTTCCAGAACTGCCACCTCTACCAAAACCAGGATTCTCATTCCTCACTCTTCTCAGGGACTGTCCATACTTTTGCTGTGTTTGCAGTGGTGAGGCTTGCACCATCCACGTCCCAGAGCATACCCCATCTGATTTTCCCAAAACAGGACACACGCACTGACTGCATGCCTCTGGTTTCTGTGTATCACCAGCCCAAAGATAAACATGTCAAAACCACTGGTAATTTTATATTTTTTGGTTTAAATGGTGATGGAAATCACTGCCTTTTTGGCACCACTGGCTGTGAATTTACTCTGCTATACTTTTGCTCGTTTCATCAATTTTCCTGTGATTTTCAATTTCTAATTTATCCAGATTGATAAATGCCTCCCACTCCTGCTCCTTCATATTTCACTCCCTGGAAATGTCCTGCACTCTTCATTCCCCCATCTCCAGCTTTCACCACGGCCAGCACATTGATTTTAATGGGATTTAATGCTCTCACAAAGCACTCCTGACTGCTCCACACTCCTGCCTGATGTCTCCAGAACGAGCAAACCCTTATGTCCTTTTCCATATCATTGAAGGAAATATTGGACAGCACCAGGCCTGCCAGCCCAGATCCCTTGGGATACCAGCAGAGACCATCAGGGCTGGTACAACCTACAGCCTGTCGGTGCCCAATCAGTCAAATGCCACATGGAGAATTCCATGGGGAGAGTCACCCTCTGATTCCAGCTCTGTGAAGGTGGGCTATGGTGTAAGACCCACACCCTGAGTAGCAGAGGGAGATTTTCCCACACCAAACCAGGTTAAATCAGGAGGAGCTGGCAGTGCTCTTCCCTGGCTGGGAAGAATGTGAAGGAGGCAACCCCTGAGGCAGAGGTGGCTGCACTGAGGAGCTCCAGTGTCCATCACACACATGCACAGCCTCTGCCACCCAGCTTGGACATCTGCTTTCTGTTCTCCAAAATCCTGGCAATCAGGGAGCCCCCAGCAGCCAGGCTGGGTCCTGGTGCCTGACACTGCTCCTGTGTTGGATGTGACCTCCCCACCCTTCTTGCTGGCTGTGCTCCCTGACCCTGTCAGCAGCCTGGGGTAGGGGCGACAGAGAGCAGAGTGAGGAACAAACATCACGGATTGTCCTCACCCCTAAGGAACAGTGCCAGGTGAACACCCTGCAGGGCAAAACTGCCATTCCAAAGAGAGGATGGGCTGTGTGAAGGATTTTCTCACTTCTCACTTCTTCACTTTCTGTTGTCAATGTTCTGGATGGATCTCAGGTCAATACATCTTTAATCACTTCTCACTTCTTTACCTTCTGAAGGCTGCTGTCCATGTCCTGGATGGATCTCAGGTCAATGGCATCTCCTAGGCCCTCGTTAGCCTATCAATTAGGTCACTTTCTTAAAGCTGCCAGTGCCTAAGGAACAGATACTGTTATTCCCAGCCCATCCCTATTGCCCACTTCCTATTTCTAAAACAAACAATAATGAGTGATTTTAGCATTTGGGGCTTGTAAATCACCCCAAGACACGTTGGTGTTTCTAACAGAATTCTGTTTCCCCCATCCTCTTTTCCAGACCCCTAACACTGGGTTAGGAGCAAATCAATAGTTCCTCTTCTTCAATACTCAGTGCTTTGATTAATAACAGTGGTGTTGTTGTAGCTGTGATGGTCTAAGGATATATTCATTAATTAACCTTGTCTCCTGATTAACTTTGTTCTTGACATCTTGATTTTGTGCTAAATTAATTCTCATTTATTTCCCCCTTCTGCCCTCCCCTTTCATAGATTGTGCTCCTCACTTCTAATCAGGTTCCCCTTAGATCATCTCCTCCTCTACAGAAGCAGAAATCCCCCAGACTGTGGAGCCATCCATCCCCTCATGGATGGATTTATCTTCCACAGCACCCACCTCTCACTCTGCGGCACCTGCCCACTCCCATCTTCCTTCACCTGGGGCATGAGAGCACCCTCAGAACAGATAACAGGGGATCTTCCCTGCAGCACAGAGCAGGACCTTCTGTCTGTCTCCTCTTCCCCCATGGCACCCACTCCCTGCCTGAAAGCAGGGCCACCCCTCCTGCCAAAGTCCCTAAGTGCCACCACCAGCCCTGCCAGCTTTAACTGGACAATGAAGCCCAAAGCCCCTCTGATTTTAAAGCACAAAGCCCCATCCCATGGAGTCAAGAGACACGAGCCAATCTTCCTGAGGTTAAGCACAACCAGGCCCCAGCCACCTTCACAGAATCCCAAACAGGTTGGAAGGGACCTCAGTGGGTCACCTGGTGCCACCTCCCAGCTCCAGCAGGGCCATCCCAGAACACAGGGCACAGCAGTGTGTCCAGATGGGTCTGGAATATTGCAGGGAGGAGACCCCACAGCCTCTCTGCACAGTCTGCTCAGGGCTGGGCACTGCACAAGGCAGAAGTTTTTGCAATGTTCAGGTGGAGCTTGCTGGGTTCAGTCCCTGCCCATCCCTCTGGGGCCATTGCTGGGCCCTGGAGCAGAGCCTGGCCCTGCTCTGCCCCTCCCTGCACACAGGGACACCCAGGGACACCCAGGGAAACCCAGGGACACCCAGGGATGCATGAGGACACATGGGGACACATGGGAACACACAGGGACACCAGGGCTCCCAAGCTGAGCAGAGGAGCAGGATCCCTCCCTTACCTGCTGGGGTGCTCCCCAGGATCCCGCTGACCCCCTGGCCCAGGACACTCTGCTGTGGCTCAGGGACAGGTCAGTGTNATCCCGCTGACCCCCTGGCCCAGGACACTCTGCTGTGGCTCAGGGACAGGTCAGTGTCCCCAAGGACTCTCATTGGCCCCCGTGGCCCCAGGACACTCTGCTGGCTCAGAGACAGCTCAGTGTCCCCCAGGTCCCTCTCCATGGAGCTGCAGCAGGTCCAGCTGAGGGACACTGGGGGCAGTGATACTTTCCCAGCCAAGCACAGTGAGAGCTTCCACGGAAGTTTCTGACCCAGATGTGGGGTTTGGGATGGACTCAGACAGGAGCTGCTCGGTTTCACCAAAGCTCCCAAACCCTTTCCCAGGGCTCTTGCTGGATTCCAGCAACAACTGTCCTCCTCCTACCCTGCCTCCAAACAAAATAATCGAATGGGGTTTGCTGCTTGGAGGCTGAAGGAGTGGAAATGTATCCCCCAGTCCTGCAAACGAGTGGAAATAGCCTGGTGTAAACTTAATTCTTATGCATTGTGAATAGCAACACATCCTGGTTATTATAATCACTGTCCATCAGTTCACCATCTACCAAATGCAATGGTTGGTGAATTCCATTTTATGATGCAAATGTAACCAACCAATACAGGGATTTTTTTTAAAATTAGAGGCTCTTTTTCCTTTTTTTTCCTGAGAAAAAAACCCTTATTCTGCATGCTCAGCCCCTCAGCTGGAATAGTTCCGCATAACTCCACCCACACAAGTGAGCTTTTCTCATTTACACTAGGTGAAAGACTAGCTAAAATAAAAAGGGCAGATATAAACTCCCTGTGCAGTCAGAGCAGGACACTTTGCCCAAGTCAAATGGCTGAAGGAGAACTGGGCATAAACCCCACGGGAGGACAGCAAGGAATTTGGGGTTTGTGTATGTACATGGTTAGGAATGAGACAGAAAAGTCTATACGATTTTAACCACAAAAGATTTCACTGGACAACATGGTCTAGCAGGAGCTTTAAAGGGGAAAAGCAGTTCACAGACTCTTCTGAATGCATCTCCAGTAGCCGGGTTGTTAAGACATTCAGGGCTGTTAATGTGCACTGTCAGCCCATTGTAACCAAACCTTTAATCCTGGGCCTGTCAGACTTGAAGGAAAACTAAGGGTTGACAGTGCTGCGCAAATGGATTTTCCTTCTCTGCTCTCATCGCCTCCCCCTCCTGCCATTTAAAGTTAGAATAACACTGAGTCTATTCCTTTCAGGGCTTGCAAAACAACTAAGAAAAAGGAAAAAAAAAAAAAAAAAGCAGGGAGGGAAGTGGAGGGATGAGGGGTTTGTCCCAGCCTCCATGGACAGTCCTCCATCTCCAAATCCCAGTCTCCAAACTGGGAAACTGGGAGCACTTTGCACAGCCTGATCAGTCCCAGGTGTCTGAGACTTCTCCTTCCTTGGCCCTGGTTATGAAGTTCTCATGAGTTTATTTTTCTTTTCAGAACATCTCTGTCAGGAGAAACACAAGAAGCTACACAGAAAGCACAAAGCAGAACTGCAAAGTCTTGCATGTCAGCTTTTGTCTTTGGTGTCAGAGCTCACCCACAAGAGAGCTGACAATGTGACATGTCCACAGACACTTTTCCTGTACGTCTCCAGGCTCCTCATCACCCACACAGCCTTACAGCCTTCAATCATGACATTTTGGTTTGGGATTTTAGGTTTTAAAGCATCACAGGTGGATTCTGTGGTAGAGCCTGGCTGTGGAACCCAGTGTTCCCAAATCTCCTCCCAGCCTTTCCCTTCCAAGTTTACCTCCCTTGTTTGGTCTGTTCTGGATGATTAAGAATGGCAAAGACAACAGGCAAATAGGATTGTTTGCCACCTGTTCCTGGCACTTCTCTAGGGAAGTGATTTAATCCTGGATTTGCCATAGGTACTCCTGAAACTTTGAGAACACCTCTTAGCTCTGACAGGCAGGGTTACAGCCCAGCATCAAGGTAAGGTGCCTGGATGGATGAGGATCAGAGGGTGAAAGAGGCACACCAGAAATAAGGGGCCATTTGGAACAGGCAGCTCCCCAGTTTGGAACAATGCTGGACACAGAAGCTTTCCTACAAACTGGGCAACCAGGCTGCCAGCCTCCGGTCACCTGGGACACTCTGGGCACAGGCTGGGATGGGCTCATGGGGCTGCAGACTGGGTTTTGCTGCTGGATCAGCACCATCAACTACTGACAATGATATGAGGAGCACTGAATTACCTGCAAGTCTGTTCAAACTCTGACACCTCTGTGCACTGGGGCATCAAGAGGAGCAGGGTCAGTGCTGAACAACCAAAACACAGCTAAACCTCAAGGAGGGTAAAAACCAACCTTAACTAACCTTTGCTCGAAATCCCTCTCAGTTTCTGTCCAAAGACACCAGGATATTTCCTAGGATGCTGCTGAGTGGGGCCCCTGTTCCTGTGTTTTCATCCTACCTGCCCTGTGATTTCTGGGAGTTTCTGTATCTCCCTTCTATTCTTTAAAATGTACCCAAATAGCCTCACAGCTAAAATCCTGTCCACCCATTGTAAATATTCCCAGAAATTCCATCGTGTAGGTTGCCATGTACTCTGGACTTCCAACTCCAGATCACAACACAAAAACAAAAGCAAATGGACAGAATGTGCCATAAAAAGGGAACTTTAAAGTTTTGACATTGATCTGGTGGGTGTTCTCTAAAGCTGGGGTTAATCAGAGACCCTGAGGATTTCAGGCCAGTGCTTAACAGAGGGTGAAGAGAAACAGGGAACAGTTCCTTCAGGTGTGGGCCTCTCTGTGAGCACAGTATCTGTCTCTGGAAGGGAGCAGTAACTCCATCTCCCCTCCTGCTCTCCTGCACTGCAGGTGGACCAGTCAAGGTCTGACTGGAAGGAGGGAGCATTTCTGCATGTCTCCAGGCCTGCTGGCATCCCTGGAATGTCACCATAATGTTCCTGGGTCAGGAAAGGGCTGGTTCCTGTCCCCCCTCAGCCATGGAGATGTTACACACAGCAGAGGGCAGCAGGTCTGTGCCCTTACACCAGCCCAGGGTCTCCTGCCTGGTACCTGCCCTGCAGGTGAGCCTGGGACTCATCACTGCCTGGGAATGGAACCAAGAGGGTGAGAAGTAACACTGAGAATGTTATTAAATGGAAATGAGCAAAAGCAGCAAAATCAATTTGAGAAGATAGTTCACGTTCCAAGGGGAAGAAACAGTTCCAGAATTGGGTTAAGCAAAACCCTACTGAGCCACTTATTGATTTCTTAATGAGCCTGGGGGGAGAAAAGGAAAAGAAAAGAGGACAGAAAAGAAAGAAAAAGAGATAAAAGACCAGATTCCAGACAGAAATAGTCATGCAGTTTCCTTGTGGATGTAAAGAACAAGCCAGCAAGGCTCCAGAGAGCAGCGCAGCATCACAAACGTGTTTGTTTGCACAGCAGTGAGGCTGCAGAGAGGGGCTCACAGCTTGGGAGGGCAGAGGGGTGAAAAAGACCCAGAAGAAGGAGAATGTTTCACAGATCAGCACCTTGGGAAACTGCTCCAAACTGCTGATTCTGCTGCTGCCAGAGCTCAGGATGTGACTCTCACCTGCCCGAACCCCCCCAGAGTGGGTTGGTTTGTGTTTGCAGTACCACCATGGTGCCACTGCAGCTGGGCTCCCAAATCCCTCCTCTGCACCAGCAAAACACTCATGGGGACAGGCAGCCCCTTGTCTTCTCCATCAGGTGAGTTATTTCTGCCAGTGTGACTGTGTGTAATGTCCCCTTGTGTGGGGACAGGATGCCCCTTGTCCTCTCCATCAGGTGAGTTATTTCTGCTGCTGTGTGCCATGCCACAGCTGTGGCCTGGGCTGGGTTTCAGCTCCTGACAAGCCCTCTGATCAGCACTGGGACACTGTTACAGGGACAAAAGCCTCCAGCACAGGGCTGACCTCAGCCAGAGTCCTTTGCCAGTGGCAGGGATGGTCCCACTTTCACCCCCAGCAGTGTGGCAGGTCACCGGTCTGGGCCAGAGGGAAGATGTGCCCATAGTACAGAACAGCTGCTCACCTCACCTGAGCCCTGCAGATATTCCTGGCTCACGGCCAGAGCCCTGCTGGGAGGCAGGAACAGCCTTTACAGCTGGGAGGCTGAGGCTCAGGCAGGTTAAGGACAGAGTGATGCTCAGCTGCTTCCACTTCAGAGGGGACAGAAGGCTCAAAAGGGACTGCCCTGACCCTGCTGTCCAGGGCAGGGCCAGGCAGAGGGAATAAAAGTGCCTTATACGTGCACAGGAAAAGCAAAATATGAGGCAGCTCCACCACATATTTAACTAGATCCACATGAGGCACTGCAATTGTGCAGCTGTTCCAGGAAAAATAGGGAAAAAAGGGAAGTCAGGCTCCACTCTAAATAGCTGAGGTGGTAAAACGTCTCTAGGTTAAGTGAGAGATCAGAGGGGACCAAAGAGTGAGACTGGATCCCACCAGAGCTATGAGAGGGTGGGACCCTGGTGCAAGGAGTCAGGAATACTATCCAGCAGGCACAGAGGATCCTACGGACACTGACCTTAATGGTACAGCCAAATAGAGCCAAAGAGGGGAAATGGCAGGGCCCTGACTGGCAGACCAACACCTCAATATCATGGAATAACCTGGTATTCTGCTAAAGCTGCATGATGCTGACTCTGAGACAGCCCAAGTTTGGGATAAGAAAAGAGAGGAGCGGGGAGCACATCTCCAACTCGAGGGGAAAAACTTCACAGTTTTTGAGTGTCCAGGCAGTTTTCCAACTAAAACTAACAGTTTAGAAAGGAAGTTCATGGACATACAAATGCACCTTGCATCACATCTAACAACAGCTGGCCCCCAAAGCAGCTTTTTCCCTGAGGGCCTGCTGCACCCAAAATGAAGCAGTGCCACCCTTGCTGTTCCCACATGGAATCACAACAAATAAACACCAATTTCTCCGTTTGCCTGCACACCACTGACTGTTTGAGGGTATCTGTCACATCCAGCTGTCCATCCCTGACACAGCCAGCAGGGATCCCCGGAAGGGGAGCAAGGCCATGGCAAACACTCACAAACTGGGAGCAAGTCCCCAGTGCTCCCTGCCTCCAAACCCGGCAGAACTGGGCATGGGAGAAGGGAAGACAACATCTGCTTCCTTATTAAGTAGTGTTCTTTCTTTTTGCCTGATCTACGGAGAAATAGGAAGGCCAGGCAGAGCGGGAGGAGCCTTTCCTCGCAGCAGGGGATGGATTGGATGCTGCCCGGGGCTGAGAGTGCGCCGCTGGGATGCTGCTAGCCCGGAGCTTCTCAGGGGCTTTGCAAAGGGGACTCAAACCAGCTGGAGGAGAAGCAGCAAGACCCGGAGAAGCGTCTCAAGGTTTAAAATGCAAATTCCCCCACTTTATTTTAGGTGGAGGGGTCAAGGTTTGCCCATTTCTTCCTCTCCCCCACTCCCCCCAGCACTCCTTCCCCCTTCCTGGGGGAGTTTTGTTTAGGAGGGGACTGTAGATGGGCCAGGGCTTTGTGCTGGCCATTCAGCTGAGTGAAAAGGCCGAGCAGCCCCAGCGGAGGGAACAAACTTTTGGGGGTCAGCGCGGTCAGCCCCAGATAAATGGGTGGCATTGTTTGCATTAAGGACACGATCGCAGCGGGGTGCCCGCAGCCACCGCACTCAACTCCAGGCACTATTTATATTTATGCAACACTGGAATTGCAGGGCACAGGACTCCTCTCCCAGGGAAAATAGGAACCGCCACTGCAAACGTGCCTGCCCAGCCCTAGCACTGAGCTTTGCTGGAAGAGGCAAATAAAACACTTTTTTAAATGCGCATCATAAATAAGGGTGAGCGTGGCAAAAAAAAATCCCAGTAAGAGAGCAGGGGCAGTGACAGCACAGCAAAGTGCCTTTTTATTGTTGCTTTTCTCCAAGAGATGGCCAGTTCAGGTCATTAAAGGCCTAAGATAGAAACAGTTTCTCTTTGCACTGTTTGAAAACAGGCTTTTGTTTCCATGGAAGTGGCCCAGTCCTTTCTCGGGTTGCCTCCACCGCAGAAGTGGCCCTCGGCCGCGGGGTGGGAGCTGCTGGGGTGAGGGGAGTCCCCAGCAAACCCATGTGAGTTCCAGCTGGGAAAGCAACACAAAGGGGCTGGGGAGAGGCTCAGAGCCTGCAGGGCCCCTGGCAGGGCTCCACCACAAGGGCCCCCAAAGGAAGAGGCCAGCTGCAGAGGGGAGCACATCTTCCCAAATGCTCCAAACCAAAACCCTCATGAAGGGACTTCAGAGATGCCCCTGGCTCTTAAATGATCCCCCCTCCATCTTCTTCAGTGTTTCCTTCAGAGGAGCATTCCCAAACAGAGTCTTTCTCCCTCAGTGACCTCACTCCCTTGTTCACAGAGGAAAGGGGAGTTTGGTTGGGTTGTTCATCCAGGCATTGCAAACCAGGGTTTCCTTAAATTGAAGGATTAACCCAGAGGAACAGAACTGTGGGACAATCTCCAGCAGGAATGGTTTAATCATGGCCAGCCCACCACAGTGCATGTGCTCTAGGAAGATTAGACACCTTGAGACCCCAAAAAGAAGTAGGATAATTTAACATATCCCTGTGAACTCATCTCCATCACAAATGGCAGCTTCAGCCCAACGTCTCTGCCAAAATGAAGTGAAAAGAGAAACAAGAGATTGTGAGAGTGGTGAGTTCTGGCACGGGCTGAACAAGGGCATGGAGAGACAGGACAAGGGGGAATGGCCTGAAGATGAAGAAGGGTGGATTTAGATGGGATATTGGGCAGGAATTGTTCCCTGGGAGGGTGGAGAGGCCCTGGCACAGGGTGCTCAGAGCAGCTGTGGCTGCCCCTGGATCCCTGGAAGTGTCCCAGGCCAGATTGGACATTGGGGCTTGGAGCAGCCTGGGACAGTGGGAGGTGTCCCTGCCATGGCAGGAGGGTGGAGTGGGATTAACTTTAAGGTCTCTCCCAACACAAAGCATTGCATGGTTCTCTGATAAGAGAAAAGGAAAAGTTTTAATCCTGCAAGGAGACCAAAAGAGAAGTGAGACCCAGCTGTTTGGGCATGTAAAGTTTGATGCTGAATTTTCCAGGACTAAAATTACCCGGAGACATCAACAGCTTCATGGTGGGGTCCTGACTAGAGAGCTGAGGACTCTTACTCTGCCCGTGTAAACGTGGCCTCCAAAAAAATGTAACTATACCGTAGAAAACACAACCAGCACCACTGGGTGAAAATCTGAAATCTGGGAACGGCTGAAACATCCCTGGGTTTTCACAGAGCTGCGGTGAATCTCTGCTCGTGAGCCTGGCACAGCTCTCTTGTCCCCTAACGCGGGACACCTTGACTTCCACCCCCATTGTGCTGGACGCCCCTTTCCTTTTTGTGTCTTCCCCATTGCCTTTTGTGCCCAAGTGACACAGACTGATGAGGATTATTTCCACGGCTTCCTCCGGGACAGGGGGGTTTCCCTGCTGCCCTTGTTCAGGGACAATAGACCCATTAAGCGTCTTCCCAGGGCGCGGGGAGCGGGGCATACCTGGCCCCCAATGTGGGAATGGCCACTGCCCCTGACAGCCATTAGCATCTGAATGCGAGTGATGCCTGCAGAACAACAGGCAATTATCCCACTGAAAAGCTTTTAAATGGCATTAATTGCTGGCCGCAGACTCAGGGCTCTCTCAGAGTAAACCGTGTTGACAAACAGGATAAAATATACTGGATTTCCTGCAGGGCAAAAATTTGTAGGATTGTGCCTCACCGAGGGTAAGCTCCGCTTTGATGCTGTGTTGTCACAGAGCACCCCCACACCTATAGCAGCACAGCCGGGCTGCGCAAGGGGACCCGGCTTGGGTTCTGGGGGCTCTGCAGTGCCTGTCTGGCTCCAGGAGACCCGGGCTGGGCTCTGCAGTGCCTGTCCGGCTCCTGGGGAATCAGGCTGGACTCTGCAGTGCCTGTCTGGCTCCAGGAGAAGGCTCCCAGGGGACGGGGAATCCCTGCCCTGTGCAGTGCAGGGTGGATTGCCAGCCCCTCTGTCCCAGGTGTACCTTTTTGTGCTCTTGCTCAGGAATGCAAAGCAGTGGTATGGCCATGGAACACAATCTGCTCCCAGTAACAGGCAGTGGCTTTATGTCCCACTGCTCTTTGATCAGGATAAATGTCCCTGCACGGTCCAGGAATGGGGAAGATGTGGGAACATTCTACAGCTGAGAGAGGAAGAGTATTTTGTTAAAGCATGTTAATCTTTAAAAATCAATGATGCTGCTAATAAATAAATACTGTCCTGTCTATTAGGTACTTGCAAGAAGGTCAGAGCTAGCACCCAACTGATTCCCTGGAAAATCACACTCAAATGTTCTTTAACTTGTTACAAATGAAATTATTTCAAAGCTGATTTTGATCACGTGCAAGGCACTTCTTTCTACAGCTTCTTCCTACAAACTGCAAGACAATAACCTTAAACAAGTACTGCAGCCCTATTCTTTCCCCAGGAGCTTCATGTCATCTTCACCACCACATGTCCCACAGTCATACCAGCACCTGGATTGTTCTGAGCTTCCTGTGGGTACCCAGCGCCAAGAGCTGTCAGCACAGATGGCACTGGACACAATCACAGGATCATGGAATGCTTTGTGTTGGAATGGACTCTGAAGTTAATTCCACTCCACCCCTGCTATGGCAGGGACACCTCCCACTGTCCCAGGCTGCTCCAAGCCCCAGTGCCCAACCTGGCCTTGGGCACTGCCAGGGATCCAGGGGCAGCCACAGCTGCTCTCTGGGCGCCCTGTGCCAGGCCCTGCCCACCCTTGCAGGGAAGAAAATTTTCCTAATGTCCAATGTAACCCTTCCTTCTGACAGTTTGAAGCCATTCACCCTTGTCCTGGCACCCCATACCCCTTGAAATCATCCCTCTCCATTTTCTTGCAGGCTCTTCTGGCACTGGAAGGCTGCAGTTAGGAACCCCAAAGCCTCCTCCTCTCCAAGCTTCCCCAATCCAGTGCACTCAGGAATCCCATTTGATTATGAACTCAGGTCTTTGGTTATGAATAACCCCTCTTACTAGAAAAAGAAAAAAGAAATAAAATACTCTCCCTGAAGCATTAATTTATACTTATTTCTAATTCTGAAAGCTTTTGACTATTGAATCATTACTCATTCACTTCATCCAAGTGAAGATGAAACTTTGCCTGATAATCTTTTGCATCACAAACCTAAATATGCTCCCTCTGCATGGGGGCTCAGGGACTTCCAGAGGATTTCCAGTAAATATGGGTCATTTTATGGCTCAGAGTGAAAACCATGGGAAAAACTCTGGGTTTTGCTAATTCAGACCTCCAGCTCAGCACACACATGTGGGTGGCCTTTTGAAGTTTGAGCAGCAGATCTTCTGCTCGAGCAGAATGGCTTCGTTCCCCGCAGTCAGTGGCGCAAGGCCAGCCTGCACCATCTGAGGACAAGCCCTCTCACATTTATCCCAGCACAAAACTCCGACAGGAACTCAGGAATTGTTAAGGCATCTGTGGAGAAAGCTTTGAAAAAGCCTGTACAAAGTCCAGTCAACTGAGACTGCAAAGCTTTGCCTCCAGTGTGTGGTGTAGAATGGACTGCACAGTCAGAAAGCCAAAATATTAATGCAACCCCCCACAACATGTCTGTCCAAGAGAGACAGTGCTAAAAAACCCAGCGTGGGCCCCAGCAGACAAAAGACAGACCTCATGTGCTGCAATAATGCCCAATCATCAGGACTAGGCTAATTTCCTCTCATAGTGCCAGATTCAGACCACAAATAATTAACTTAAGTGTGGAAAAGATGCACTTTTTGTGTTGGTTTGGTTGTTGCTGTTGTTGTTTCAATAAAAGGAAAGAATCCAGCTCCACAGAGCTGGACTCTAGTGGACTGCCAGTGCTGGTCTCATTTGTTCCTGCTGAACATTTGCTCTTTGGTATGTGCTGATATTGGCAGGATGATGACAGGTAAGAAATGCCACGTGTTACATTATGGAAAAGCAAACAACCAAAGGAAAACCTGGGCAATAGAAATGCTGTTGGAGGAAGAACCATTAAGCAGGACTGTGTGAAGCAGCATTTCATGAACCACCAGGTGCACACTCATTCTGGGGAATCAGTACCAAGCCCTTGTCTCACCCCAATCATTTCTCTCCTGAGCAGTTGAGTCAATTCAAACCTGTTTGAATCTGGCACCTGAAATAGCTCAATAAAGTTTCACTGCTTCCCACTGCTGCCCCAAGAGCTCGTGTCCCAGCTGCTCCATGCATGATGAAGTGATCAAAACACCTTCATGGAGACCAACCCCTCTGCTCTTTGCCCTGCGGTCTGCTGGGGAAGCCGAGGGAGCAGCACATGGACAAAGCCATGCAAGGACAAGTCCTGGCAGGAGTGGGACCTGCTCTGGTCACCTTCACCCCAGCACACACAGAAGGTGCACATGCACACACCTCCATGCACACGTGTGTCTCCAGGGACTCACAAACCCCAAATTTTACACCTCTGGGTAGATCACATGAATAATCCCCTGGGATACAGGGAGACTTTGCAGTGTTGGTGTGGAGATTCTACCTAGGAACTCCCCAGGACCCCTTCCCATGCTCTGCTCCTGCCCAAGGAAGGGCTTCAGATCTGCCTCTGTCCAGGCTCATGGCTGTGATTCACAGGCATAGGGACCTCAGGGAGTGGGACACCCTCACCTGCACAGACCTAGTGGATAACTCTTGTAGAGGGTTGAGGATTGAAGCCAAGTGTACTCCAGAGCTGGGTCAGGCCTTGCAGGGTGGGCACACATCCCCAGGGAGGCTCCTGCTGGTCTCTGTAACAATCCTTTGACAAGCCCTGGCTGCTGAGCCTTTCCAAGGGGCTTTGGTGCAAGCCATGGCTCTGGGAGCATTGTCTCTGGCTCCAGGTAGGTGAATTTTTCCATCTGCCCCTTCTCCTGGGGAAGATGGCACAGGGCACTTGCAGAGCCAGGGGAACAGACTCTTCAGTGGGGTTCAGCACACAAACCCCCACAAGCTGCCAAAGTCTCCTGATCCCACCAACTGCTCTGGTTTAATGGGCAGCACAGGACTTGCAAGCGGCAGGAAGACCAAGAGGGAAGTAGTTAAGTTGGAATTAATTTGTCACTCCATATTTAACTGACCTCAAAACTATTAAACAAATGTTATAGGAAATACTCCCAGATACCAAATACCTCCGTGCTTCCTGCTGGGGACCAGCCCCTGCCCTGGGCTTCAGCCACCCAGCAGGCTGGTGCAGGGGGAGCAGGACTTCCCTCCTCCCCATCCCAAAAGCCTGTTTAATTCATGGCTTTTACCCTAAGCCTGAAGGACAGTTGAGGTAAGGAGCATGAAGTTATCCAGCATCCCATGCTAAGGTGCTGGAGGAAGCTGAGGGATCCTGATGCAGGTCCATGGCTGTGGCTTTCCTGGCTCCTGCTGGAAGGAAGCACAGAGGATGTTCAGGAGTTGAGAGCAGGGACTGGCTGCTCAGGAGGCATCAGGGATTTTTCCATCCCTCAAGCAGAAAAAAAATCCCAACTCCTCACACATTAGTTGCAACTACTCCCCTCTCTACATCTGGAATAAAGAGGGACTTCGGAGATTTAAGACTGCAGACAGAGTGGAACTGGATTTTACTGCCCAAAACTCACAGACTCAGCAGCTATAATACGGAGAGAAGCTAGGGGCAGAGAGCTGGCATAAAAACAAACAAAAGCAGCTTTTTCTACCAAATAGGTGAATCCAAGCCAACCCCCCTCACAGCTTGGAACACTTGGTGACAGCACATTTCTAACTGTGGTTTGCTGTCCGTCAGGTCTGTCCTCGGCTGCCGAGGGCGCAGAATGGAACATTTGGGGGCTCTCCCCGGGATGAAGTGAGCCAGAAGGGAACGAATATTGCCCAGCCCTGAGCTGGGGTCGATGGAGCTGAGGATGTGCGGTGTGCAGGAGAGCCCCGGCCCTGTCCCGCCGACCCCGGGCTGGCCGCGCTCCGAGTGCCCTCTGCCGGCCCCGGCCGCCCTCCAGCGCCCGGGCATTCCCTTCCCGGCTCCCTTGGCATTCCCTTCCCGGCTCCCCTGGCATTCCTTTCCAGTCCCCCTGGCATTCCTTTCCAGTCCCCCTGGCATTCCCTTCCCGGCTCCCCTGGCATTCCTTTCCAGTCCCCCTGGCATTCCCTTCCCGGCTCCCCTGGCATTCCTTTCCAGTCCCCCTGGCATTCCCTTCCCGGCTCCCCTGGCATTCCCTTCCAGGCTCTTTCCTGCACGGCCTGCTCCCTGCCTGCCTTCCAGGACAGGCTGCGGGCACAGGACTCATGGCACAGAGCTCACAGCACACAGCTCATGGCACAGCCCATGGCACAGAGCTCACAGCACACAGCTCATGGCACAGCCCATAGCAGAGCCCACGGCACAGCCCAAGGCACCACCCAATGGCACACAGGTCATGGCACAGCCCATGGCACACAGCTCATGGCACACAGCTCATGGCACAGCCCATGGAGCAGCCCATGGCACAGCCCAAGGCACAGGGCCCATGGCACAGGCCATGGCAGAGCCCCTGGAACAGCTGCCCCACTCAAGTATTCCCAATGTGTCATTCTGCCTTGGAATTTCTCTGAGGAATTTCCTCTGAGAACACTCCACACTGTCTCTGGACAGTCTCAGGGCTCAGGCAGTGCCCAGGGAAGGAGTTCTTTCTCCTGTGCATGGGGAATCCCTGGGATCAGTCCCTGCCTGTGCCTCCTGTCCCATTGCCCAGCACTATGGCCTGGGCTCTGACATTCCCCTTTCAGGTATTTCTGTACATCGAGAGGATCCCTCTCAGCTGTCTGCTCTCGAGGCTCAATGCCCCAGCTCCCTCAGCCCCTCCTGGGCATGGAGATGCTCCAGGCCCTTCCTCAGCTCCACAGGCTCTGCTGGCCCCAGCCCCTCCTGTCCTGAGGGGCCCAGGGCTGGACACAGCACTGCAGGCGGGTGAGGGTGCACTGAGGCTGAAGGAGAAGGACAGGAGACCTTCCTCTTCCCCTGCAGCCCATGGCCCCACTGCTGCTCCTGCCCCAGGACCCTGCTGGGCAGGGACAGCTCACTGTCCCCAGGACCCCCAGGTCCTTCTCTGCAGGTCAACAGCCTGTGCTCGTGCCTATGGTCGTTCCTCCCCAGCTGCAGGACCCTGCATTTGTCTCTGTTGAATCTCAAAATGTTCCACTCTGCTCATCCCTCCAGCCTGTTGAGAGCCTTCAGCATGGCTGCACGGCACTTGGAAGTTAGGTTTGTATTGCTCCCCAGACTGAACTCACAGGTGAACTTCCCAGGTTTGCATCACTTTTGGAGGCTTCTCCTTGTGGTCTTGGTCCAGCAGCACCACAGGGTGTGCTGAGACTGAAGCCAGCAGCCAAATGCCCTTGCACTGACTCTCCCTCCCTTCAAGTGTGTCATTTGACAGAAATATGAATTTAAAATCAGGAAAAGAGGGCAAAACAGTAATGCTGAAATTCCGCAGAGCATTTCCTGCTTGAGAACTGATCCCTACCATCAGTTCCCTGCTCTGTGGGAGGATGAACATGCTGTTCCCACCCGGGGGAGATCACAGAGATGATATGTCTTGATCAAGGTCACTCCTAAAGCACTGGAAAAACAACCCCAGAGCTTTGGCACAGGAAGCTTCCTGGGTCAGAAACCTTGCAAAGCCCACTTTTATTTTCTTCTTTAGAAAGTCAGAGGGAACATTTGCACTGAAGGACACTGTCACATGTATGATTTGAGGAATATGTTTTAAACAAAGGCTAAATAAATCCGAGTTATTCAAACTAAAATTTCACTAATACTGTAGGGTTTTTTTTGTCCATCCTTTTGTAGGTGGCAAGAATTTATGAAAGTCTTTCCAGAGATCCTAAAGAACTCCATGAAGAAGCGTGTAGTTGTAAGAGAAGTTTGAGGGCAGTTATTCAGCCCAAGTGTTGCAAACCCAGCATTAGTAATTCCCCTGTACTCAGTAAACAGGTCAGAGCAAAGATGTTTTTGCAAGGGATTCACCCACTCCCTCCCATCATTGGGAGTTTCGGGGCCTGAACCAGCTCCCACTGAAGTGAACAGACAAACTCCCTGCTTTTAATGGCACGGGATCCACTCTCAGTTCTGCAGGCAGGAATTCTGACAGGGAGCCAGCCTTTCCCCCTGGACAGCAGTGATGCTGCCTCTGGTGCAGAGCAGGCAGGTTGGGGCAGGTTTCAAGGTGGGAATGAAGCTTTCATGTTTCCTTCCTGCATTTTTTTCTTTGACTGTTAAAAAACACAAGGCTGACATAGATCTGTTCACACACAGCATTGGAAAACCAGAGGGGTTGTTTGAGGGTGACACAGATGCAGAGAGACCCCAGGGAGAAGGGGAACCTCAGAGCAGGAATTCTCATTTAACCCTTCTCAGCTGCCACAGTCAGCCCCTTCCACAATCACCTCCAGGAGTCCCAGACACTTCTGACATCTCAGCACAGAATGCACACCCTGTCTGCCTCCTGGGACAGTGTGTATCCATCCCCATCACCCTCGGAGCTGGCATTCAGCAAGGGACACCCACAGCTGGTGGGAACCCTCCTCGTGCCCCTGGAGAGGAGGTGAAGTGTGAGTGCCCACAGGGCTGGGGCACAACCTGGGTGGAGAAAGCCTCAATTCCATCCTTTTCCTGTGCACATGTCCTGAAGAATCACATCTCACTCCTTTCCTCTCCCAGGACAGAGCTGCAGCTGCTGTTCCAGGCCAGGCTGGCCCAAGAGGAATTCATGAGCTGAGGTCTAGTCAAGCCAACTCCGTGGCTTTTCCCTTCAGGAACTTGCAGGCAGAGATGAAGATCAAAGAGCAATGGCCATGAACCAAAACACGTGAAATTCCATCTCAATATGAATAAGAACTTTCCATGGAGGGTGGCCAGTGCACTGGAACAGCTGCCCAGGCAGGGTGTGGAGTCTCCCTCTCTGGAGACATTCCAATCCCACCTGGATGTGTGTCTGTGTCACCTGCTCTGGGTGATCCCTGCCTGGGCAGGGGTTTGGATGAAGTCCTTTCCAATGCCAGCACTCAGTGATATTCTGACAAGCTCACTTCACACCATGGGACACTTATATTTAGGCATCAAGAGGACAAAATACACTTTACATTCACATCCCTCCTACCCAAGGGCTCCCTCACCATCCTGCAGTGCTGGACCAGCTTTAGCATTTCCAAACACCCCACAGGGATCACCCTGGGACAGGGCTTGGCACAAACCCTTTTGTACCCAGCCAAAATTCTTTTGTTTTCTCACTTCTTAAGATTAGTTTGTAGTTTGGTTTTGCCTTTCTTTAGTGTCACATAAAAATAGGAAAAAAAAAAAAAGGAAAGAGTTCACTAGGGCTTCACATTCTGTGCCAGTGTGTGTCCTAATCCTCCAAGAACCCTTGAGAGTTTGGTGTCAGGTGTTTTATCCAGAGCCACAGTCTTTACTTTCATGTCTGTTTTCCAGTTGAATAGCTCCATGTATTCACATAAGGAACACCACAGAAACACACACACTTCAAAAATTACATGGCAGCACCACATTCAGTGCAGGCTGATTCCAGCTCAGGATTTGCAGGGAGCCAGGATGAAAGTCTGGTCCAAGGATGTGGTGATATGTTTTTTAGAGGAGAAATTCCTGAGCTCCCCAAGGGGAAGAAGACCCTTTGTGAATATCGGATTTTTCTGAGCTCTTCTCTGAGGATAAACCTCTTCATCGAGCTATTGTCAGATAAGGAATAGCTGGAAGAGGTTTAGAAATGCTTTCCCAAAATCTGGGATTTAACCTATAGCATGATTTCAGTTAAACAATGCAGGAATTGCCACTGGAGGGAAGAAGACAAATCCATTTCCCTACAATCATTTCCCAGAGTAATCCTCAGGAGCCACTTGGGGAACAAAGCAGTGCCAGCAGGACTGGTGCAGCAGCTGCACCTGAGCTCCCGAGCTGCAGCTCCCAGTCAGGTTGTCTCCCATTAATTTACCCTTTCCTTTCTTCTCTTCTTTTTAGTTTTGGCCCCCACAAGACCCAGGAGCTGGGAGTTCCACAGTTTAATAGCACAGGGAAAAGAATTGTTTCCTTGTGATTTCAGCCTACTGAGTGGTGATTTCCACACGCTGAGCTGTGAGAGCAGCTTTGCTGCCTTTCCTGCACCCTTCAGCCTTGTCCCTTGCCACCCACGCCCCCAAACTCCCTGTGCCTCCTCCTCTCTTTGCTCCATATCTCCTGAATCCTCTCCCAGCACAGGGAGCAGAAGGGCAGGTGGGAGCTCTGCCAGTGGGTGGCACGGGCAGGCAGTGGGGAGTGCCAGGGGAAATCAGGGATCCAAGCCCCACCTCACTGCTTCCAGCCCCATTCCACACCTGGACACAGGCCTAGGAGCTGTGGAAAGTCCAAGAAAGCCTTGAAACTTCCCTGTATTCCCATGGGAGTTGGAAAAATGCAGAATAAACAATAAAAACAATCATTCCAGCTGGAAAATATTATTTCTCCTGGTTTGTTTTCTGCCTGAGAGGGAAAGCTGGTTGGAATTACATAAAGTATGGGTGATTGACGAAAATGGCTTTTCAACAGGAAAACAACCCTGCAAACATTTTGAAGTTACTGTTATTGCTTAACACCTAAAATTAAACATTTTCTGTATTTTCTTTTAACTGAATTCCCCATTCCTCTGGTTTTCTGTATTGAAAGAGAAGACTCTCAAAAGAATAATTTGCATTTCCCTGGCTGGTTCAAATCCTTTATAGCAGAAAGAAAGAACCCAATGACTACACTGACCTGATGAGTTGGGAGATGGCTCCAGAGGCTGGAGTTTACTGGGAAAAAACACAACTTGGCCCAAGCCACTTGACCTGTCCAGCTCAGAAAACTCAAGGCTGATCTCACTTCCACTTCACATTTCATGGTGTATTTTCTCCTGCCTTCAAAGAGAAGTAGGACTTGTCCTGCTTCATAAAGGAAAACACTTTTGGGATCTCCAAGGGCTCTAAGCTCCTTAGGAAAAGAGGATTAAGGCATCTGCTGGGTGCAGTGGGTACCTGTGCTGGTTTGCTCCGTGGCAGCTGGTGCAGATTACAACAGGCTGGCCTTGAACCCAGGCCCCAAAGCTCCCTCTGCCCTGCTCTCCCAGGCAGGAGCATCAATTTCCCTGGCCTGGGACCTCCTCCCACCCTAAAGCCCCATGGCCAAACATCCAGACACTGCCCTTGAACACTTCCCCAGGGATCCCTTCCAGCTCACAGCCCCTGGATCTGCAGAGAGGGGACTCCTCAGGCTGTTCCTGTGGCCAGCATGCTCCAGGCCCACTCATCCCAGCCCTGCCAATTTGACAGATCCTCAATTCCAGCAGCTCTGTCCTGCCTGTGCCTCACCAGCTTTGTCTGACTGATTGGGGTGGGATTACAAGGTCCAGCAAACAGCCACGGTCACACCAGGAGGCTTTGATCCACCACTCAGTGCTGGGCAGCGCTGCCTTTCAGGAAGACATGTGGATTTGGGGCTTTCTAATGGCACAGGGAAGAGAGAGAAAGAAGGAATTGTCCATCAAAGCTTGCCCCAGGCAGCACATTTACTGCTGCTCTCCGGAGAGCCTGGCAGATACTAAAGGCACAAACAGTCAGACAGAACAAATGAAAAGATCTTCTACTCTCTGGAAAACACAAGGGCTTGGCAGGCGAATATTTCCTAGCAGGCACTCCCTTCCTTTCTGCCCCCCCCCCCCCGCCCTCTGCCCTGGGCTCAGTTCACACGGATGAAGGGCAAGAGAGCACATTCCTGCGCTGGCACCCAGAGCCCCATGGACCCAGTGCAACCAGGAATGGGATGCTGGGGTTCCAAAGCCAGCTGGGGAGCTGGTGGAGATAATTTCCAAGAAGGCTTTGGGGCAGCTTTGCACCTCTGCCCTCCAGCCTGTGTGTGCTCCCTGGGCTCTGCCCCCAGACCACAGCAGTGCACTGGTGTCTGTTCTCCCCAATCCCTGCAGGGAGCCTGGCCAACAGCAGTGCAGAACCTGCCTGGCAGAGCTGCTGGAGCCTGCCAGCACCCCAGAGCCAATCCCCAAACATCTCTGTCCACTGCAGAAGAAACCCAAGAAGCCAGAGCAATTTGGAATAGACCTGGGGGCAAATGTCCCAAATCAAGAGAAAAATGCCAGTTGCTGACAAAAGAAATGATTCATAGAAGTGGTGCTTTCAGGGCAGCTTTATTCTGGGGGCAGGAAAAATGAAATAACAGGCTTGGTGGCAGCTGGGAGAGTTGTGCTTCAGTGGAGCAGGAAAGAAACATCTGACTTTTGGAGGGACTTTTGCAGTAAAAGGGTTTGTAGGCACTGACCAAGCAGGGCTTTCCCCAGGACCCAGAGGAACACAACCATCCCCAGTACGTGGGAATACCTAACACATGAATGTTATTGCAGAGGTTTATGTAGTTTTGATCTTCTTCCAAATGCTCAAGAAGGATGCAGCCATCCAGGCACAAATAATCGCCAGTGCAGCTGTGCTGGCTGCACTTCCAGCACCCCGGAGAGGAAGGAGCATTTCTGCATGGTGACCATCTGTTCTTCCCACTGTGTGTCTGAAAGGAGATAGGAATTCCTCCAGCCTCTGTCACCCAAAATCCAGCCTGGACTCCCAGCTGGGGATCACTCACCTGCACCAAAGGAATGGGGAAGAAGTCCAGCAGCAGAAAGAGATACACTGGGACAGGGTGAAGGCTGAAGTTGGGATATCCATGAAGGCCACCAGCATTCTGATGAGCCCTGTCCCTTACTGCGAGTAAATAAAGAACTGAAGCTCCCCTCCCAAAGCTCAGGAGCTCCTCTCACCCTGCCCACAACACAGAGAAACTTCCATGGCCCTCAAGTGTAGAGGAAACTCATGTTCTAGGAAAAAGAAAGCAATTTAAAAAATCAAAATAGTCTGAAGCTACAAATCAAGCTCTTCTGTCAGTTAATATTCAATGTTGCAATAGGGTGCTTTTCAGAGAGGAGAAACCACTGGGATTTCTTTGCTGCAGATTGACCTTGTGAAACTTAGTGTGTCAAGATAAAAAAAAAAGAGAAAAGGAATTTTGTTGAATATTTCAACATCTGGAGCCACTTAGTGGCAGAAAAAAGCAACTTCTTCAGAAGCACTTTTGATCTAAAGCAGTGGTTTTAAACCTTTTCCTATTTGCAGACTCATAAAGTTTGTCCCTGCATAATAAATGCAAGTCTACTGACACTCACTTCTGGCATCCCAGTCAATTCTGGAGGTTTCTTAGATGTTCAGGGGCAGAGAGCCAAAGCTGTGCTTTCCCAGGCCTGCCCAAGGACCTCCTGGACTACTTCAGTTCCCTGCATGGACAGGTGCTCACTTCATGAACAAATAACCTGCAGCACGTGACCTTGCCTCTCTGGACATGGGGTGGCCTTTTCCTAAACCAGAGACTGATTTTATCTGTGGAACTGGCATCACCTGGTCGGTGTCCCCCTGACGATGCCCACAGAAAATCCGAGTATTTCTGCCTGGAAAAATGCTCTCGGAGATGCTCCGGAGAGTTAATTCAGGTTAATCTCATCATCTCTCCTGCTTCCCAGAGTCTCTGTGCCTGGGTCTCCAGCTGCCTTGGGCTCTGGGCAGGTCCTGGGCAGCCAAACTATTGCTGGAGCTCTTGCAGCCCAAAGGAGGCCAAGGAGGGACACAGTCCCACAGGGATAACTATGAGTTACTGCATTTGGGACCAGAGGATCTGGGCACCATCCTCCACCCCTGGTGAGTTTCACTCGTGCTGTGATGTTTGGACATCACCTCTCACCTCAGGGTTTGTGCTCAGCTGTTGTTTTGACATGTTTGATTTCTCTGCCCCAAGACCCACACGCTGCCCAAAGGAGATGAGTCTGTCCCCAGCCCCACACCTCGCAGTGACAGCGGAGGGTGAATCCAGTTGTAAGCTGCCCTCGGGGAGCCTTTCTCACTCATCCAGCAACAAACCTGCCCTAATTGGTCAAGGATCTGTTAGCATATCACTGGGAAATCTGCTCAAAGCACTACGAGGAAATCACATGAAAAACAGGCCGTGCCCGACAAAGAATTGCATGGATCGGGTCTTTGTTCCCATTGTATTTCTCCTCGGCACATTTGATTAGTTTGGTTAATTGAACATGTAACACACTCCATTATCATGCACCAGCAAAAGAGATTTCAGGACTCAAACAAATATGGCCATTATCAGCTGCTTCTGACATAACAAACAGCACTGTTAGCTTAGAGAGGCTGTGTTTTATGGATGGCTTTTTGGTAAATGGGCTGCTTAATCACTTTTTATTTTTTTTTTCCCCCTGTAAAAAGACTCCTTGGTGCTGCTCAGAGCCCGGGATGCGGGACTGATAGGGGACACAAGTTACAAGGTCCGTGTGATACCTTTTCCCTCATTTTCTCACACAGGGAGATAAACCTTGTTTATCCAAGACAAATCCACAAATCACTGTAAGCACCTCTGGCAAACATTCACTCTTCATAACATCACGGACCAGTTCCAACCAGGCCTCGGCTCATTCAGCAAGGGATGAATGAAAACTCATTTTCACCTCAACATGCAAATAAGTACAAATAAAATACACACACACAAATATCTGCAGGGGGTGTCAGAGGAGGTGGCCAGACTCTTCAGTGGTGCCCAGTGACAGGACAAGAGCAACAGCTATGAACCAAAACACAGCAAACCTGCAGTTCTTAATTAATTTTAAACTACATTTCTCTAGAATCTTCCTGCTTGCTCTTGGGTGTTGGACATATGCAAGTGTTGACCGTATGCAAGTGTTGACCTTATTTGCCATCACTTTTGGGTTTTTTTTTTTTTTTTATTTGGAAAACGTGGTCATCAAATTGAACTTCTCATAGGAAATTATGCATTTCACCACCTTTCTTGCTAAATTATGCTTTGGCCTTTTGAAACAGAAATTCAGTGTTTCAACTCACATTTTCAGTTACAATAGTGCAAAGAATTCAGTTTGAAAATGTTTTGTCATAAAATAAAAGTATTGGTTTTCAGATGTCTTGGGTTGAGATTTTGAACTTCCATCCAGTTTCAGAACATTTTTTTGTTCAGTACTGAATATTCTTATAAGAGGACAGGTTACTTCTCTCTAGGGTGTTCATATCAAGGTGCGTGAGTAAAATATATTGGCGGAGGCATCAGGAGTGTGATGTAAATGTTTCTTATGGTTTTAGATTCTATAGGTTTGTCAATGACTATGAATTTCCATAACCTAAATGTGGGCAATATTCCATGATACCATTCATGTGCATGTGAATGGGAAAAGTTGAATTGTTTCATGACTTCCTGTGCTGAGTAGCCTCTGAAATTTAGAGCTGGTGGAATAGCAAGCCATGAAGGAATATCTGCATCTTCAGAGCCCCCCTGAACTCGGCAAGTCATCTCAGAGAGATCCAGAGGAGGCAGACTGCAGATTAAAATGCAATTTAATTCAGAGCACATGAACAGTTCTCTGCTCCCCAGCTGTAAAGGTGGTTGATGTTTTCACACTCCTGACTGCAGCCACTCCAGTCCAGATTTCTAATTTTGCTTCTTAAGCAGCTAAAACTGTTTCACAGTATTTTCTAGGCAGAGGAGGATTTTCCACACAGAGATCTCCTGGCAGCTTTTCAAGTTTTTTACAAAACCTTTCCCTTTCCACACTTGGCCCCAGAAGCAGCATTTACCATGGAGAGTAAACTCACTAAGAAATAACAACTTCCATCCTTATTTGTCAAGATTTTGATCATTTCATATCATCCTGTTATCCCAGGTTACCTGATCTCAGACCTTCCAGCCGGTGATGTGTAAAACCTGAGGACCAGACAGCTTCATAACAATGTGAGCACCTGATGGAAATGCTGAAATGCAGGGCAAGAAGTGTCTGTTACCCTCACAACAGAACCGGCTGATCCCAAACATTAAAAATCCCCTGTGGATGTTGGTAATATTTGTGAATGGGACTCCTCATGTAAAGGGATCTTGGCTTGAGTGGCTCAAGGTCAGACAAAATACAGGAAAGAGATCACAGAGAGGGGGTCAGCTGCTATTTCTTGAGAAGATGATGGATCCAGTGGAGGCACAATTTGCAGAGGAAGCTGAGAACCAAGGGAATCCAAGCCAACCCTGGCTTGGGACACTGGCTGTATCAACTCTAGGGACACAGAGACTAGGTAGGGTCTGAGGAGGAATTATTTAAATTGGAGCTTAAGAACCAATTTCCTCTGGGGTAATTTTCCTGCCAATGGAGACAAGAACCTTCAGAGAGCAATTCAGAGCCAAGGATGAACAGGCATTTATGGGGAACAACCCATATCCCCTGCAGAAAGACAGCCAGGTAGTCATGGTCCAAATGAGGACCTTCCTATTTCTCCTCATACACAAGGAACATTCCTGAGTGCTGGAGTTATCCCAGCCACCAGCACAAAGCAGCACAAGCTCTGCAGGACTGAAGGGACCTGTGCTGAGGTCATGTGAGATTCCAGATGCTTTGAACCATCTGAAAATGATCCTTTAAAATTTCATTGAAACAAATCGACTGAAATTTGCTGCAAAGGTTTCATGAGGTTTTCTGCCTGATTTTCTGCCCAGGATCCTCTCCACTCTACAGCACAACCCAGCTCAAAGGTTTCAAACATGCCTCAAACTACACACCCTGCTTGCCAAAAAATTAATGCAAGCAATTAGTGTGGCAAAGCACTTCAACAAATAGTTCCATTCATTGCAGTGGTGTCCCACACTGGAGCTGGCAGTGACCCACACTTCCCATTTCCTGCACTCGCTCACCCTCATGCAGACACCCAGCACTTATTCAGTGGAAATATTTAGCTCACAAATCCCCACTCTGAGCTGTTGGGGAGAGGCTCTCAGACTTGCCTAAATGTATTTTCTTCCTTTTTCCTTTTTTTCAATTCAGTGCTTCAGCACTAGCGAGAATTGCCAGCCAGAAACTCTTAAAGCTGAAAGCCTCTATATTTTCCTAAACATAACAAACCTGTGTTTCACATCCCTGAGCAACACCAAGATTGGACTCCTGTGTTTCTCCTTCCCTCTTGGCTCGATGGAGTCACCTCTAAGGATCACAGGGCCATCTCCTGCAGCCCCTTCCATACCACAGGTTCTGTGTGCACCGCGCAGCACAGGGCCCAGCCAGCCAGAGCCCTCCCAACCTCTGCAGAGCCCCTCGGCAGCGACTTTCCTCGGAGACGCGCCCGGCTCCGGCAGCGCCCCGCGGGCAGGTTCAGCACCACGGACAGAGCGCGGAGCAGCCCGGAGCTCTTTACACGAGCTGTACGAGCGGTTTACACGGGGTTTACATGGGCTGTACGAGCAGTTTACATGGGGTGTACACACGGTGTTCAAGGGGTTAACACAGGGTGTACATGGGGGGTTTACACGGGGTGTACATGCGGTTTACACGTGGTGTACATGCAGTTCACACACTGTTTACATGTGGTGTACACACGGTTTACCTGCGGTGTACACACGGTTTACACGCGGTGTACACACGGTTTACACGGGGTGTACACGCGATTTACACGCCCTGAGTGCCAGCACAGAAGTAATTTCTGTAGTTGTCTGACAAACAGTAAAAAGGCAGACTTGCTCATCCTAAACAAAACACAATAAAAAATATCCTTGAAAGAATTTTATAGCCTGCCTCACCCTCAGACATATAAAGGCCCAGAAATTATGGGGCTGAGTTAGGAGTGAGCAAGTCCTACCACGGTAAAACAGGGCCCAATAAATGCAGGGTCCTGATGATGTGAACACAGTGCTGTTTGGGTAGGGGCCATCCTGAGGATGTGCTGCTGGACAGGCTCTGTAAACACCCTCTTCTGCCCAGAGGAGCCAGTGAGGTGCAGGGCTGGGCTCCTTTCCTGCCTTGGTGCATTTCATACAAGGGGTGGCAGTAACTGGTCTGACTTGGCTGGGCAGGGGAAAGGTAAAATAACTCTCCACAAGATGATAATCCAATTCCTTTGCAGAAGAAATAAATCTCCATTACTGCCCCACACCTCTGCTGCAGTTTCCAATTGGCCTCTGTGTCAAAGGAACTGCTTTTATGATGGATCTGGGGCATTTATTATGACAGCACAAGGCATAAACACTGCCCAGCATCAAACAGCTTGAGAGCTCTGATTTCAAGCTAAATGCAATAAGAGAAGAGAACCTTCCCACACCAAGGAAATGAAGACTGTTTTAGTAGATTATGATGGGAGCACAATGATTTCACTACAGAGAATTTCATTCCCTCATCTAGCCCAGAGTTCATGAGGAATACTGTTCCTGTTTCAATTACTCTGAGCCTCAGTCCCTCCCCCAGAAAATGCACATCTCCTGTCTGTGAAGGAAAGACCAGAACACAAAGGCAGTGACCCCCCTTTTACAGCACCAGGCCCATCTCTCATGGGAAAGGATTTCACACGCAAGTAGTGCTGGAGCCCTGCTTCCAGAGTCCCCAGGTGCCCAGGAGAACAAGATGCAGGCGTGGCAGGACACACACAGGTGGTGACCACTTCGGCTGATGCCAGTCAGAGACCTTTCCTGGTGCTGCCCCAGCTCACTCATGGCGGTACCTGGCCCACCTCTTCTGTTCCAGCAGTGCTGCCAGGCAGAAAAGACCCAAACTTCTCCAGTTTGGAGTGATCCTGTTAGCAGAGCTCTCCAGCCAGCAGAATTTACATGGAAGGGTCATGAGTCAGTCTCTTTCCTCAAAACAAGTTCTGTCAAATGGGGCCAGGACAAGGTCTTTCTCCTTTTTGGTGTATTGGAGGAATTTCTTTGCTGTCTCCTTTTCAGTATAAGACATATTTTCAGCTGGAAAATTTCCCACCAGAAAATTGCAGTCTGAGGGCTGAGAGACTCCTGCAGCTTCTGAAGGGATTGTGGTGATTTCATCTTCTCAGTTTAAAAATTAAACTCCACCTGAAAGTGCCCTGAATAACTAATCCAGGCCCAGGAATTGTGTGTCCAAGGGCAGAGCTCCCCTGTGCACAACTGCCTTGGAAAGAAACCCCCAGCCACCTCAGTCTGCTGTGCAGAGCTTTTTTCTCATCAGATAGACACACCAATATCTCAGGGATAAAGTCCCTCTGGCACAGAAACTGGTGATTGGGGGATCCTGGCCCAGTTTCTGTGCGTGGCAGCCTTTCTTGTCTGCCTGGCCCCTTCACACAGGGATTTTGTGCACGGGCGGGAGCACTGTGTGCATCACAGTACAAACCCTGGTGCCTCTAGAGTTTCAGAGCCCATAAGGTTGGACTCCACCTAAAAGGGGTTTTCAGGATGGCACCTTTAAATTTAGGAGCCTGAAATCCACCTACACCTCTGCACACCCTCAGCAATAAAAATCCAACTACCTAAGGCTGGAAAAAGTGTTTTCACTGAAGCACAATGACCTGTAAAGCACAACCCCCACCCTGTGACTCCAGGGCACCTAAGTTGGTCTTAAAGTGATTTTCTGAACAGGCTGAGCCCCGGGCGCCTGAATCCTCAGCTGCACACCCTGCTGCTGCTGCTGGCTGTCCCTCAGCTCCTGTCCCTCAGGAATGTGCTGCTCTATCGAAGCTCTTATCACACTCTGTTGCCCGGGGCACTCCTGAGGTCAGCACGGAGCTTCAAGGCAGGATATCATCACAGCCAGGCTCCTGAGCTGCCCCTCCAATGCCAAATACTGTTTTTCCTCCTTTTCTGCCTGCAGATGAAGGTGGAAGATGGAATGTAAGAGATGAGAGAGAAATTGAAAATTGCTAATCTCTAATTTCAGCTTGATAATTTGCTTTGGCCTCTGGGGTATTAAAATTATAACACTTTCAGACTGTATTAAAAAAGGCATCAACTCTCTGATTGACAACTTTCTTAATAACATTTTTCTTTTCAGAAGACATTACACGGACTTAATCTTTAAATATAGTCAATTACCACTTCTATCTATAGGATCATATGGTCTCTTAATCATACAGGGAGAAAAAGACACCACTTCTGTGTACTTTGTGTGGAGGTTTGGGAACCACTGATACAAACCAGGGAGGAATAATGTCACACCTCATCACTCAGGAGGATGTGATCAAACTCCTGGAGTTATCTTTCTTTGTACAAGCCCCATCCTTCCAATTGGTTTCTCTTCTGAAGGGCTGCCAGAGGATTGTCACCAGGGCAGAGCAAAGCCTGGATTTGCAGCAACCACTCCTTTCCCACACTTCTAACCCTCTCAGCTCCCTCCAAACACGGGCTGGGGCCATCCCCCTCCCCAAAGCTGCCTGTGGAGCTGAGCTGAGCAGACCTGAACTGAGCAGAGCTGAGCAGAGCAGAGTTGAGCAGAATAGAGCTGAGCTGAGCTGAACAGAGCTGAACAGGGCTCAACAGAGCTCAGCAGAGCTCAGCAGAGCTCAGCAGGACTGATCAGGGTCCATCCCCTCACTCCCAGCTGCCCATGCAGGGCTGAAGGAGGAATCTGCAGCCAGATCAGTTTGCAGCCAGGGCCTGGGAGCAGCCCCTCTCCAGAGCTTTGTCTGAGCTCCCAGCAATGGTATCTGACTGGGAGCAGGCAGGGCAGCAGCCAGGATTAAGGGGGCCCATATTAGCTCTTCCTGCCCTGCTGTCTCGGGGGTTGGAGCAGGTGCCTCTCCCTGCATTCCCACAGGCTCCTTCCTGGCTGCCAGCCAGTCTGAGGACAGTCCCCAGCAGCTGTCAGGCTGATAGGAGGGCCTGGACATCTGAGTGTGAGGCCACATGTCACCAGGAAGGACAAACAGCACCACTGCCTTCCCTCTAATCTGGGATAATTCCCTCTTAGAAATCTGATCGGGTTTATAGACCCCCAGCATCCAGATCCTGGGGAAATCCAGGTGGGGAAGGGCACTTCTTCTCCTGCCTTTGCTCAATTATGATGGGGTGGGGAATGTTTTCTTCTCAGCACCACACTGGTAAGAAAACAAAGCACAGAAGGCCATGAAGCATTTCAGAGCACTCTGGTTTCCCAGAGGAGCACTCTGGTTTCCCAGCACTCCCCTTGAAGAAGCTTAGAAGCATCTGAGCACGTGGTGTGACACTGGTGTGTGTAAAGGACTGTGTCCTGAGCAGGGACTTGGACCTGAGAGATGAAAGAAAGGTTCTGACATATTTTTCAGCTTCTCACATGAGGCTGTTTCTAGCCTTACCACCTCTGTGGATGCTATTTGGAATTTTGCAGCTGATGAGAAGGGACAGGAGAAGACAATCAGATAAATAAAGTAAAAAGAACCTCCTTTGAAACTGTCAGAAGCTGAGGGAAAACCATTGAGTGGATGAGAGGTGAAATGTTTGTACATGCAGGACCTGCTCTGAGAGCTAGTTCTGGAACTGCTGCTCGAGAGCCTTGGGAAGGATTTAACCCTCTCAAACACCAAGGTGCTTTCAATAGATGATGTGTAAAATACCTCTTTCAGCCTAACCACAAGTCAGGGCCTGAAGCAGGAATCAATAGCAAAGCTCCTGCTGTGTTCTGAAGAAGGTCAAATGAAACAACCACAGTGGACTCTTCAGCTTCAGATTCTATCAGAGGACAGGAGAGGGAGAACATGAGTAGCCATCACACAGAGGAACAGAGCATTTGCCCTACTTTTGCCTCTGCAAATGTGAAGATCTTAAAAAAAATAAAATCAAAGAGTGCAGTACACCAACCTTTGTGCTACCACGGAAACATCGTTCCCTTCAGGAGATAAACCATCCCTGGCTGAAAAGTTACACAATTCATTCCGGTCAAAAGCACATCCAGAGTGAGGAACCTGAATCCATCAAAGCTTTCACCACTGCTCGCTGATGGGGTTGAGAAGAGAGTGCAGGTTAAGAACTTAAGGTGGAAGAAACTCAAATTCTGTGTTTCATTTGGGAAATCCAGGACAAAATAATATCACAAAGGAAGCTTTCAGAACAATTCCAAGCACTACATTAGTTTGGCAGACTCCACTCAACAGTTTCTACTCCATTATTTGCAGATCATGTTGGGCCAACATTTTTTTAAATTAAGAAACACCAAGAGGCAAATGCAGCTGCTTTTCATGTAAGAAACTTCTGTATCTGCTGGATTCTGTTCTTTGATGGCAGCGGAGGAGGAAATCATGGAGCTGAGAGTTGTCTCTGACAAGTTCTCTGCTGAGATGTATTGAAAATGTTCAATCCAGAAGCCTAGGTGCATTATTTAATTTTTGGGGAGCAAAGGAGGAGTTGTGCTGCGTGGTGTGGAGCCTGAAAGATGGCAGTAAAAGAAAATCAGGATACTATAAAGTTATCAACATCAACAAAGTGAAGAGCAAAAAAACAGAGCAATTTCCAGCCTCCTCCAGTGGAATTCATTATGTATTCACTGCACAGAAAATTTCAAAAACTTTCTTTCAAATGGACCTGTTTAAATGTATAAAATGTGTAGCAGATTAGGTGATTCTGTAACCAGGCTCCCAATGGGACTGACTTAAGTGGAAACAGCTCTTTAGAGGAACATCCTGAAATTTGTTTTGACTTATCTCCTGAGCTGTCTAGAGATTTAAATCGTCACTCAGATGTGGGCTCCTAACTCTGCCTGCAGCTTAAAATAGCCCAGGAAATGGGTTTCTAAAAGGCTGTTAAATAACACAAATGCTGGCAAAGAAAAAAAAAAAAAAGTTAATTTTTCTATTCCTCTCCAAATGGGGGAAAATGTTATTGACCTGTTCAAGCTCCAAGGAAATTTTCTCCCAAGTTTAAAGAACTTGTTGTTTGAGCAGATTGCATTACCCAAATTGCCTCCTGTGGGAGACCTGATCACTTACTGCCTTTTCTAAGAGCTGTTCCTCTTCCAGTACATGCTCATGGCACCCCTGGTGAACCTGCAATGGAATAATTAAACCCATCCCAAAAAAATTCTGTTTCCCAGAAAAGTGGGCAAGCTGTGCCAGGCGAGGCTCAGGTTGGACACCTGCAGGAATTTCCCCATGGAAAGGGTGGTTAGGGATTGGAAGTGCCCAGGGAGGTTTGGAGTCCCCATCCCTGGAGATGTCCAGGGCAGGGCTGGAGGTGGCACTTGGAGCTCTGGGCTGGGGACAAGGCGGGAACCAGGCACAGCTGGGACTGGATGATCCTGGAGGGCTCTTCCAACTGAATCCTTTGTGATTCCAGGATCAAACCTGCATCTCTGAGTGACAATAACCTGGGGCTGTGGGCAGGCTGCAGCCCCTGGAACTGTCATGGAGCATCTCTGTGCCCCCGAGGGACTGATGGCACACCAGGATCAGTCTGGACCCCGAATGAACATCCTGACCGTGCCTGTGGCATGGAGCTGCTGGGAGAATCAGTCTTTGATTTGCACCATGGAATCTCCATGAGGGGATGGAGAGCATCTGATGGCAAATTGGGGATTCACTTCAGAATGACAATCATCCTGTGAACCCAGATTCACTGACAATTTATCCCTGCACAGGCAAAACCCAGGAATCGAATCCAAAGCAGCTGCCAAGGTGTCATTTAGAGTCACTGGGAAAGGCAACTTTCAGAGGGGAACATGAAGAAAGCTCACCCTTTAAAAGGGTACTTCAATGCCTCAGCAAAGCTGCCTGGAAGTTTTTTGAAGATTTGATTAGAAAACACCAATTAATGTGTTTCATCAAAAAACAACTTTTCCTGGGAAAGCATCTGTTTTGATGTTGAGGGTTCTTTTCTCTCTCTTTTTTTAAAATTTAGAAAAAAAGAGAGACAGAAGTTATAAGCAGAGAAAGAATCCAGTTTTCTGGTTTAAAATTACTTTGAAATTTAAGCTAATTGCAGTCAAATAAATCTTTTAAAAATAAGAAACATTCAAAACCAAAATGGAACATGACCTTTCTGGGGATTTGCATCTTCAGAAGGAGAAGTGCACTTCTGGAACTGTCATCTATTTTGTGGGTAAAAGAAAAAAAGGATCTGTATATATATTTTTTTTTAAAACTATTCTTAGTAAAAGAATAACAATCCACAGACTCTGTTTGATGGCGCTTTGGCATCCCCAAGGCCATTTTTGGGAGTGATGAACACATCTGGGGCTTAGCCTTGTGCCTGACAGGCTCTGTCATCTCAGAGGGCTGGGGGACACCCACCTTGGGAACTCTTGGATCCCAACTCCCCAAGTTCCCAGCGACATCTCAAAGCATCTCTGCTCGAGTTCAGAGATCCCAATAAACAAACAGATGAATAAACGTGGAACGGCCCCACCTCATGTCGCTGCCTCCCCTTCCCTCAGCCCTCCAAATGCTGCTCCGCAGAGATAAGCCCCTGGCATTTTCCCTCCCAGCCTCCAATCAGCCATTATCATAAAAAACGTGCAAAGCATCTATCAACCGTGCAGCTCAGTGATTTATGTTCAAAGTTAGGATTATCTATTCTGCTCAAATCCCTTCAAACAGGAAACTGGATAAAAGAGAACCGCGCTCCGCAGATAAAATTGGAATATAGGTTCATGCAACAGAATGACAGGCAGGTTTTTATCTCTGGATGGCTCCAACCACCTCATTTTGTCAGGAACTGTTCATTATCCGGAGACGGGGACTTGCACAGTGACCTCAGTGACATTCTTGCATCTTCTCCCTCTGCTCTGTGTGCAGGGCAGGGCTTGGGGAGCTCCCGAGCAGGACTGGACAGGAACCTGGTAATAACCTGGCCAGAGCCTGTCAATAACCTGGCCAGAACCCGGCCAGAACCCAGCCAGAAGCTGGCCATAACCCGGCCAGAACCCAGCCATAACCTGGCCAGAACCCGGCAATAACCCGGCCAGAACCTGGCCATAACCCAGCCAGAACCTCGCCAGAACCTGGCCAGAACCCGGCAATAACCCGGCAATAACCCGGCCAGAACCCAGCCAGAACCTGGCCAGAACCTGGCCAGAACCTGGCCATAACCCGGCAATAACCCGGCAATAACCCAGCAATAACCCGGCCAGAACCCAGTCAGAACCCAGCCAGAACCCGGCCAGAACCCAGCCATAACCCAGTCAGAACCCAGTCAGAACCTGGCCAGAACCCAGAATAACTTGGGGCTGAACCCCAAAATCAGCCCTGGGCATGAGGCCAGGCAGGGCAGTGCCCCCAGGGCATCTCTGCACTGATGGGCACCTCTGCCCCTGAATGCCCAGCTCATCTCCTCTGCCCCTGAACTGATGCCCTCCATTCACCAAAAGGAGGGAAAAAAATATAAATCTGTTGAGGCAACACACAAATAAACACCAACTCCAGCTGAAACAAACACCAACCTGAGCTGAAATAAACACCATCCTGAGCTGAAATAAATACCAACCCAAGCCGGCCAATTTATCAAACAGAAAAACAAGTTTCCAGTGTCGGCTCCTTTTGACCACATCTTTTCCAGCATAACAGGACTCAGGGTTCAGTAATTTATGACCTCCCTCCGAAGAATAACTTCTCTATCCTGTAACCATTACGCTTCATCTCTCTTTATTCTGCTTAATTAGGCACTATTATTGCTGGCACAGTAATGAGGCTCGAGAAGCATCATGGGCGAAGGTAGAATGCTTTCTTAATCCAGTGGAGGCCCTTGTGACAGGCCAGGCATTCATGGCCCTGCACAAAGGCGTTTTGTGAGGTTGGAATTGACTGCCACTGCTGCTCACACACCTCGGCTCGGGCAGCTCGGGGTGGTTCTGAGGAGCAGAGAGAGCCAGGGAAGGGCAAATGACCCCTCGGAGTGGAAAGGAGGGGAGCAAAGGAGAAAAATCCAGCAGGATCTGGGGATAGGGGGGTACTGCAGCCTGCACAGCACCACGGCTGACTCACCAATTTACTGAGATATTATTGAGATATTACTGAGATATTGGCCTGATCGACCTGCTGAGACAGGAGCAGGCAGAAGGGTGGGAAAGTGCTGGGACACTTGAGGGGCTCAGGTGGTTTCAGACCGAGTGAGGTGACATTTTTCCTTCCTCCACACATGGCTCAGACATTGAAGAATCACAGTTGTTTTCAAAACACTTACATGATTTGAGTGCCTGCATGGGGGGGTTGATGTTTTTGGGAATGTCCCAATTAACCACCTCCTGCTTGGTTTTCCCTTCTGGAAAACAGACCCAGGTAAGGATAAATCCTTCTGATTACTGAGAGACACTGACTTTGTAAGGGTATGAAGGCACCATGTCCAAAATGGGTTCTGGCAGCTGACCTGTCCTTCTGTGGAAGACCTTAGAACCATCAGGAGAGGGACCAATGACAGGCTGGTGTCAGTATTGCTTTTGGCAGACAAGGGAGAATTGCTGCTGGATCCTCCTCATGCTGCATAAGTGAAAGAAGCCCATACCTATTTATATTATGTAGTAATGTTTTAAATATTAATAACTAATGTAATTCTTTAGCATTTGAGGTATTTGAGACAAGATTCTGCTGAGTGAGGCTGTGAGACAGCCAGCTTGGAGTGCATTAGGCTGGAAGGACAAGCTGAGGGCAGGAGGTGCATGGGTTGCACTGTTTTCCACTGGCAGGAAGCAAACCCGGATCCAAGGCAGAGCTGTCTGCAGCTGGGACTGCTTTCCTTTACTCCAGGATGAGGAGCCCATCAGGATGAAAGCAGGAAAGGACCATGAAAACCTTTCCTCACCTTTCCTCTTTTACTCAGAGGCTTCACCTAAAGATTCAGAAAGGACAGGAGATTAATTGTACCAGCTGCCACCTCTGGTGTGTGTAACAACAGACTTACGACTTTCCTGCTCTTTCTGCCTGGAGCCTGACAGAGCTTTGGGAGATTTACAGTCTGCCAGCCCTGGACATCTCGGGGGTTTGTTCTCCCCAGTCCTCCTTCACTCAGTTCCCCTTCAGCATGGGTCTGATTCCTGCCTTCTGCAAAACCAGCCCAGGGCTCAGCAGGAGCAGCTGGGGATGGGGGGAATTGTCCTAGAATCCCAACACGAGTGTTCCCAAGCTTGGCTTTGCCTTTGCACCTGGGTTTCCACACCCCCTGCTCGTGGCTTGGAGCCCTGAGCCACCCAGGACAGGGTGGCCAAGGGGGAGCAGGTGCCAAGGTTTGCTGACAGATCTCCAAATTTCTAACAGATCCACAGCTTTTTTATCCTACTGTGGCACCACAAAATGGTCTCTGAGGTGGGGCATGTGGGACCTTCCTGAACCTGTCCTGCACTTTAAGAGAGGTGTAAAGGAGGAAAATTGAAACCTGGAGCATCCAAAAGACTTTTTTGTCCCAAGGTGGGAAGAATCAGCTTGGTACCAGAGCCTTGCAAGGAGCTGCCTGTCCTTGGTACATTTTAGGGTTTTAGCTGTGGAGACTTGGTTCCAGCACCTGCAGGGAGGCAGAAGGCCAAGGCCCCTGAATTCTTGTTCTTTGACATGAAATGGGGTTTTGAGCTATGTCAAAAGGCTGAAGGAATTGTTCTTTCTGGGCTCTCTGGTGTCCCGGGATGTGAAGTGTTCCAGTGGGGCAGAGCAGTGCTGCTCAAGAAACACAAACTTCAAAGTCCTGCTCTGCCATGGGCTGAGGTGCTGATTTGAAAATATTTCCCAAACATGTTTTGCATCTGGAGAAACCCATCATTAGACAGAGAAGCGGGAGAGCACTCCCATGCAGAGGAACATCTGCACATATGCTTGCAGAGTCCTGGAATCATGGAACTGCAGAATATCCTGAGCTGTAGGGACACACAGGGATCACCCAGTGCAGTTCCTGGCCCTGCACAGACCCCCCAACAATCCCATCCTGGGCATCCCTGGCAGAGCTGTCCAAAGGCTCCTGGAGCTCTGGGGTTGTGCCCATTCCCTGGGGAGCCTGGGCAGTGCCCAGCACCCTTTGGGGGAAGAACATTTCCTGAAATCCATCCTGACCCTCCCTGGCCCAGCTCCAGCTGTTCCCTGGCTCCTATCCCTGTCACAGAGAGAAAAGATCAGTGCCCACCACTCTCACCACTAGGTAAGAGTTCTTTGGAGACACGAGATTGGAAAAATCCTACTGATCTCAAGTCTTCAAAAGCCCTTTTCAGTAATGGACAGAAAGGAAATAAAACCCGTTTCCCTTCTGCAACATCAAACAGAATTTTACTGTTGCACTTCTCCGCATATTCCATCCTCATCAATCCAAGCATTCCTCCAACGGTGTTTTTTCTGTTTGTTTGACTGTTTTTCCCACAGTAAAAAAAAATCTATAAATCCCTGAACCTTTATATTTGCCCTCCCAGAGTCAGTGAGGAGCTAGGAAGGCTTTTACAGGTTCTTTGGTCAGAGTCCCTGAAACATTTAGACCCCATTCCAGCTCAGCCACATCTTCCCCATGACTGCACAGTCCCCAGGATGTTTAGAAGCAGTTAGTTAAATATCTGAAATGAGAGAGCAACATTTTACATTTATTGCCACTCTCAGGTGCTGTATAGTTTTTATCCCTTTGGCTATTACGTGATGCATTTGATCTTTCTGTTTAATGCCCCCTTCCCCCATTAACTTCTTCACTTCCGCAGCTCCTGTGCTCGGCAGAACAGGGAGCAGCTTTGATAAAGGCACACATCACTCCAATTCCCTTCCTCAGAGCTTGCACTTAAAAGGGACACGGCCAAGGTGTTTGCCATAATGTTTAAAATACGTTCCCCACCCCATCAATCTGTGTTTGCAAGGAGCCTTTGAAAGCTTCCAACCGGGATTGCTTCCCTGAGCAAAAACTTTTCCAGCAGCTCCAGGGAGGAGAGCCTGCAGCAGGAAACAGCAGGGCCACTGTTCTGCTTTGCATTTCAGCCCTGCCACACAGTGTGCTGAGGCGGCTCTCCCATCCTCAGGACTCCCTTCTGCCCCAAGGCCATCTGATATTCCGGCAGAACCGTCAGGAAGCCAGAGGAATTAATAGTTGTAGGATGTTCTGCGAGCCTTGAAAGGCAAAAAATCAGAATATCTGTCTCCTTGTGGCTAATTCAGTATGACTACCCAGTTTCTTGCAAATGTGTTGGCATTTATTTAATCAGATGGAATAAGGCAGGGGGAAACCACGGGGGGATATTTGCTGTTATTTGCTGTTATTAAGAAATCCCACAGGCTGCAGCAGAAGCCACCAAGAGAGACCCCACACACTGTAGACTTCAGCTGAGTTACCCCTGAACTGGGGGTCCACATGGTGCCCACAGAGAGGTTTTTGTGTCCTCAGCAGGCCCGACCTCACAGGGCAGCCCCAGAGCACCCCCACCCTCCCCTGGATGGGTGCAGAGGGTGGGAACAGCAGCATCATTTATGAGCCTGTGCCTCAAAAGGCTCCCTCTGTCCCCTCACAGCCCCTCTTGTCCCCCAGTGACACTCAGGCCATCCACTGGGGTGACATCCTTGTTAAACAGTCTCTGACGGAGATGAGCCTTTGGGTTCAGCAATCCCACATTGTCCAAGGGTTGCTGCTCCCTGCGTCCCACCCTGCTCCTGCTCCTGCTCCTGCTCCTGCTCCTGCTCCTGCTCCTGCTCCTGCTCATCCCTTCAGGGCAGCACATGTTGGCTAAAACTGTCTCCTTGATACAGCCACAGTCCCTGCCAGGACACTGAGGGTGAGACTGAGGGCACTGAATTTCCTTCAGCTGGACAGGTGATCCCACTGCAGACTGCTGTGTGGGTGCTGATCCAGCTGATCCCAGGGCAAACTCAACCCGCTCCCTAGAGAGTGCTCTAAGTTTTGCTCTAGAGAGGGGAAACCAAGGCACAGGATGCCTTTAATGAATGAAGAAGTCTCCTGAATAATGGGGAGAACTTGAGTCTCCCCCATCCCAATGGAATCATATTCCATTTATTCCTCATATACCCTTTGATGCTTTCTTATGAGTTTGCTTTTGCCCTCCTCTCTCTCTTTTTCCCCTCTCCTTTTTAAGACATTCCTCTAATATTTTCCTGGCTGCTTGAAATTTATGGAGGCCTCTCAATGTTGTAAAACCTTTGAGGAGTGGGCTGGGAATTGTTCCATGCGTGTTCCCAGACAATACAAGGAAATGCAAGGTATTTATCCAGTCTGGCCATAATATTCCACCTTGAAAATTCCATTTCCTCAGTGAAACTGCAGCCCTGGCTCCTACTGCTGCCAGATGATATGGAGGGAAAGTTGTGTTAAGTTATTGATGTTTATTAAAAGGAGGAAAGTTTCGGATTGGTGCTGGTTAAGATTCATCTGGAAGCAACAAAAGAGCCTGATGGAGATAAATCTGTCCATCACACAAAGTCACCAACAGAATTTATTAAGACTTAACACCCCCGCATTACACTCAAACTCTGTATCTTGTTGTTATTTTCTTTCTGACCTCCTGTAAACTGGACTAGGTAATAAATTCATATGCCATATCAGCTTTTCCTATCTATTCTGGGCACAGTTTCCCCTTCCTCAGAGATTCTGCATTGGATCCGAGCCCCCTGAGCCTTATTTGGCAACAGGGGGCAGGCAGCACAAGCAGCTTGGCTGACAGCTAATTATTTCCCAGCATGGTGATCATTCAGGGATAACATCACCTGGAAATGGGCTGGGGCTTCCTCACTCAGGCCCTTCTGCAGAGCAGAGAGAACAGCAGAGCAGGGCTGTCCCAGGGGGACAGAGACAGTCCTGGTCTAAAACCCCAGAGAAACTGCTGCATTAACAACAAGTGACATCAGACTGTGACCTGGAATTCTCCTCTTTCCTCTTCCCCCACAAAGCTGATGACAAAAATCCCCCTTTGAAGGGTGGCACAACCAGCTCTGGGCTCTGGCGATGCTCAAGTGACCCCAGATTGCAAAGGGAGTGACCCTGAGGTGTTTGGCACATGCAGCACCCCCATTCCCAGGGTATTTCTCACTGCTGGTAGGAGATGTCCCCAGGCTCCAGGACAGAGCATGTCCACACTATGGGCAGCACAGGCAGGGCTGGAGGTGGGCTCTGGCTCCAGGGTGGGTTTTTTGCAAGCTGCAGGGTGTGAGTGAGGAGAACAGCAAGTGAAGGGTGGGAACACAAGGGCTGCTCTGACCAAAGCACATCTTTAAAACCTCACCCTGAAAACATCCTCCCTGTGGAGCAGCATCATGGGGAGAAGAACCTGCTCCCAGCCAGAGGTGGGATTAATTTGAAACAAGATAATCAGGTTAAGAGTTTTTCATTACAAAAATATCATAACCTTTTGCGAAAGGGAAAAGAGGGATTTATTGACCCATTTTCAGTGACAGAAAAGATTCACGGAATCTCTGCAGCCCAGCCATGGCCAACCACCGATACTCCCAGTGCCAGGGCAGGAAAAACCTCCCAGAGACTCAAGCAGAGCACTCAGAGCACCACGAGAAAGAGCTGATGCTGTGGAGGTATCCGGGATGCTCCTGGGTGGGGATCAAAAATGCAGATGTAGGGATTTGTGGAGCCTCCTGCTCAGAGGGCTTTGGGAAGATGCTGACTTCAGGCTGTGGGGGTGAGAGGGGATCGAGGTTGGCATCGCTCCATCTCCTCCTAATTGCTTTTTATAAAATTCTGCACCTGCAGGACGAGGTGATTGATTAACGTGCTTCATAAATCTCAGGCAGTTCAACAGCTACGACGTGGTTACAATTTTCTTCTTAAAGTTCCAGCCATGAAAAATAAAAGGGGTTTCCAAGGGAACCCAGGAGTTTCCACAAACGTAGTTGATTTGGTTGAATTCTTTCTCTAATGAAAACTTTCAAAATGAAACAAAATTATAAATGTTCATTTTGAAAGGCATCATTTTGGAGTTGTTCCCCAAATCTGGAGGGATTCTGCCTTTTCATTCCTTTCTTTCTCCCTTCTTTTTCTTCCTCTTTAAAGTTCTCTCTCTTTCAAAGGCTGGAAAAATACCCACAGAACAGTTTCCTCTCTTTTCCTTCTTCACTTTCCTCATTTTTGCAAGCGAAGTATAAAATTAAAAACAAGCCAAAAACAAATGGAAAGGAATCCAAACACAACTTTAAATAATAACAAAACCTGTCTTCCCTGGGATGATTAAACTCATCATCTTCTTTTAAATATTTCATTTAAAATAAATGGCCTTCCCCAAACAATCCAGTTTCTGTGCTTATTTGTTATCTGACACTGGATCTCAAAGGGAATTTGAAGAATGGATGTGGCTGTGTCTCCTTAAAAGGGGGATCACCAATGTACAGAGCTGTGGGATTTTGGTGAGTGGGGACTCCCCCACAGGCAGGGGGAAGAGATTCAGTACAGAGCTGAGCACAAACACAGGATCCCTGGTGATGTAAAGTGCATCATCACATCCTGGTGCTCTGGACACAAACACATCCCTCCAGCACCTGAGCCCCACCCTGACTGTGAGAAGAGCTCAGTGAGAGCATTAAGCAGGAGCATTAAACAACAGATGTCAACTCCACCAGAAATTTGGGCAATGGGTGTTATCATAACTGACAGTCCAAATGGAGAGACAGCCCAAGGCATTCCCCATGTCCATGCTCCAGAAACCTTTGTCCAGCAGGATTTTTGGCTGTGCCCATATTTGTCTAGGAGATTTATTTTAAACATGAAAAATATGTTCTACAGGAAAAAAATAATAAACAGAATCGTCCTTTTTTTTCCCCCTCTGTGAAAGTGTGTCCCTGAAGACAAATATTTTAGTTACTCACATTTAAGAGTCCCAAAGAAGCTGTCGTTTAATAATAAATAATGCAGTTTACACCACAATATCAGGTTAATCTTTGCAGAAGACTTTCAGCAGTGCCAAAGGGCTGCCCCAGTGCACCTGGGGTTACACACCGGGGTAAGAGGATCCTGCTGGCTGATCCAGCCCCTCCCAGCCCCTCAGCACTGCCTGGCTCCTCTCCACCACTTTGCCCCTTTTGCTGCATCTCTCTCCCCTCTCATCCTCGTGGCCCTGCAAGGATAGAGCAGGAAATCCCAGCTGCCGGATGCCACCTAATATTTCTGAGCAGATGAGTGGGTGCAGCTTGGCAGAGAACTTCCCAGTTCAATCCAAGTGGCCCCATCTGTCTGTCCCTTAGGGGAACCACAAAGCTGACACTGAAATATTCTGTGTGCACTCAACGATTTTCCCTCTCTCCATTTTCATGGGTGCAATTGTGCAATCACTGCTATTTTTATGTTGCTCTACAAAGGTTTCATGGCCACATCAGAGCCTTAGCACTTCATTCCTGGTGCCCACATTCTCCCACAGCTCTGTTTGAAAGGAAGATCTCAGGGCAGATGATAATTCCAAGCAGCAGGAGCTAAAAGGGAATTATTAGAGGATTGCACAAGCACATGGTCATGGAGAGAGGAAGGGCAAGGTGAATGCTCTGAAAAAACAGAAAACAATATTATTTTCCCCTTTGCACTGGGGGAAAACATTGATTTTATTCCCTGCTCTGAAACACCTCTTGCTTTTTCCTTCTGCACATAAATTGGATGAGAATTCTTAGCTGAAATGGAAACATTATTCAGGGAGCAATTTCTTCTTTATTATTATTATTATTATTTGAGGCTAACTCCGTAGCTTGTGCAGGACTGCTCATTTCAGACAGGCAAAGCTCCTTTCTCCAGCATCTGAGGCTGCAACCTTTCCCTGACCTCCTGCTCTGGAGGTTAACGTGAGGTTAACGCTGCAAAAGCAAATCAAAGCCCACATGACACCAGTTCCCTGTTCCTGTTTGTGTTGCTTTATGGCTCCTGGGACCCCGTGCCAGAGCGCCTGCCATCCCCCGGGGGGCTCCCAGGCAGTAATGGCTCTTTATTTCCTGCCTGTGAGCACATTTCAACCCCTGCCTTTAAAAACAACCAAAGAAATTTCTCTCTTGCAAGAACCTCATTGTGAGCAGAGCAAATGAGAAGTGGAGATGATGATAACCTAATCACTGGGCTCTTTAAATACGTAGAATTTCCTCTGGAGTAACTAGGTTGAATGTCTGCCAAGCACCGGAGCTCCCAACGTTTCCAACAGGCAGGCAGTGTGTCAGGAGAGCAAACGGGATGAATTGCTCTGGATTTGGTTGTTGCATGACCTGAGCTGGTCCCTAGACAGGAGGGCCACGTTCTCACCCTGCTGCTCTCGTGGAAATGTGGCGCAGCTCTCCTGAGGTGCTGAGCTTTGGCTTGGAACAGTGACATGGAGTTACACCCAGGAGTGAGCCAGGGAAGGAGGAAAATCTGGAGGGGTCACTGTGATGTGCAATGGGGACATTTCCTCCTGGATGTGTTTCTGGAGGGATTGTGGGGAGGTGCCCAAGGCTGCAGAAGAGATGTATGGAAAGGAGGGATTTGCTCAGGACCCCCTGAATGCCACCAGTGCCTCTGGCAGCCAGACACCAGATCAAGTTACACGTCTAAACACGAACTGCAGTGCCCTGCTCACAGCACATTTGATGATCTGATACATAATCCCAAAAGAGGAATAATAGGAACCATAGGAAGCTGCTTTCCCTGCACAGCTCCATGCAGCCAAGTCCTTGATCCATTTGCTTTCATCGCAAGCAGAGGAATTTTTCATCTCCCGTTTTATGATCTCTTTTCTCAATAGGTTGTGGCTGGGCAGTGGGGTTGTGTGTTCTCCTTATAATGAGAACAATCAGAGCTGAGCAGTTATTAATCACCCAGTCATATGATCCATTAAAACAAATTCTTATTAACCACAAGACATATGTTTTTCTCCTGAACTCCGGAGATAATGCCTGGAAGCAGATGGAAGAGCTGCTCTCACAAATTAAATTTGATGGGGCTTTTAAAAAAAAATTAAGTCTGACAGGCCTCTCCCCCTTTAATTAAGCTGAATGTAACTTTGAGAATGTTCTTGTTGTTTGCTACAGGTGTTGCTGAGGATCTGGGTTCTACCTATTCCTTCCCTGCTGGTTGTTTCAGAGACCATGAGATCAACCCTCAAAGGCTGGGAAGCAAGGCAGGGGCAGCAGGAAAAGCTCTGGTGAGCCACAGCAGCTGATCTGGACTGTCTGACTTCCAGCCAAACATCCCAAGGTTTTATTGCAAGCAATGCCTGCAGACTCAGATTGGATTTATTTCTCCACCCAAGGCTCCCCATGTTTCTCTAGGGGGTGACTCAGGGTGGCTGCTGTGCAGGGGTGCCAGGCTGGAGGATCTCCCTGGACACACCTGACCCCTACTCAAGGCAGCTGTGAGGATTCACAGCCTCCCTGGGATTACATTGCTCTCAGCCAAAATCCACAGCCACACAGGACTCACAGAATCACAGGGCTGGTAATGTTGGGGAATCCTTTAAGGCCATCAAGTCCAGCTTTCAATCCAGCTCCCCACTCCTCTGACTGTGGCAATACCTTGTGGGTGCCCTGCCCCGGGGCTGAGGAACCTGCCCTGCCTCAGCCCAGCCTCGCTGGAGCCCAGCAGGACATCAGCAATGACCAAAGGTCTGATGGAAACTGCTACACTCAGAGTCCTGTGGGAGCAGCCTGCTGTCCACAAAAGGTCATGTCCGTGGAAGCTGCCTCCCAAAGCCCTACCAGCAGCTTCATGAGCTCCTCTCAAACAGCAATGGAAAAGGGTTGGCGTTCAGCCCTGCCAACCCAGGTACTGAGGTTCTGGAAGCCAGGAAAAGTCAGTGACACCCTCATCAAACTGAGGGCTCTAAGCATTAGGTTTTATGTGGGATTTATGGGATTTGTGTGCCTAAACCAGCACCAAGCCAGTCTAAAATCCCCAGAGCATCCCTGTGCTGGGACCAGGCAGGAGGGGAGCAGCTCTGCCTGGTGTGAGTGTATGTCTGGGTGTCCCAGAGCAGCTCCCAGTTTGTGACTCAAACAAACAATCCTCCAGTGTGTTACACACACAAACGACCCTGCAGTTTGTGGCACAAACAACCCTCCTGTTTATCATACAAACAAACAACTCTCCAGTTTGGTACACAAACAAACAACCCTCCAGTGTGTCACACAAACAAACAACTCTCCAGTCTGTCATACACACCCTTGTGCAGGACATGCTGCCTGGACTGTCTTTAGACACTCCAGGAGTGACCACTGGTGTCCACCCTCACCAACCATTTCCCATGACCATGGAACACTCCAGGGCTGGTTCAGCCCCACAGCACAAGCTGCCCTCACAGCTCTTCCTTCAGCAGCACTGGCCACACCATCCCAAACAACTGCCTTAGCAACAAATGCCTCATTCTTGGTAGCTGAAAACTCAGGTGAATTAATTACTTTCCCTGTGCATTGCTTCCTAGATGAACACAGCAGGGACTCAAACTAGTCTAAAATGTTTCTATAAAGATTCAAATCAATAAATATTCTCAGATTGTTGGGTTTGGGATTTTGTTTGTTTGTTTGTGGTTTTGTTTTTGGTGGTTTTTTTTAATACAGCATTTTCCCCATTTCTTCCAAGCAAAGAAGAAGGAAAGTGCTTCTTCTGTGCTTGGAAGAAATGGGGAAAATGCAGTATTGAAAAAAAATACAGGAGGAAAGTGTATTTTCACATGGAAAGGCAAGGTAAAATATTTCTGAAGAGTGTAAATTTATGAGGTGGCTTTACTCACACACTACAGGGAAACCTAAAGTCAAGACAAGGAGAAGAAAATGCCTCAGGAACAGTGAGTGATATATGAAAGGATTTCTGTGCTACTTTCATATCCTCTTTTCATCCCCAGCCCTCACTAATCACCATGATTTCCATTACCTAAGAAACCTNAGTTAACCTCGGGGAATGACATGTTTAATCAGGGCAAGTATTTGAACAGGTTTGTTCAATATACCTGGAAGTATTTAAGGCGTGTACACAGGCATTTCTCAGGGGTGCTATAGCAGAGCTGGAACAGATGTTATTGCAGTGGAAAGCTGTTTTCCCTTGCTCCCAGAAGCTCTGGAGATGCTCCCTCTGTCAGCCCAGACAGGAGATACACAGTAAAATTTGATTGAGAGCTCTTCCCCTCTGATTTCCCATTTATAAGTATCATCTTTATGATGTGGATGTGGAGAGTTTCTTCAGTGGAATGGCAACATTTTGAAGAGGGGCCACGAACACCTGACCCTCCCTGGGGCTGATCTGGCATCAAGGACCTGTGTCCCAGCTCTGGGGCACAAGGATCTCAGTGCTCAGATAAACAGAGTCCCACAGATAAACAGAGCACTGAGGTCTCCAACAATCAGCTCCAAACCTTCCACCAAGGATTTGTGGGCACGAAGACAGAGCAGATTTATTAGAAGTTCCCCAACTTGGTAAAGATCATCTTAATCTCAGTCTGAAGCTTTCAGTGTGTGAATGGTTTGAGGCTACTTGGAGCATGTGACCTTGTCCCAACCAGGACTGCACAAAACACTTCACCAACCCCCCGTCCAGTGGCAGCTGGGCTGAAGGCAAAGCAGCACCCCAAAAGCAGAGGAGAAGCACAACAGCCTGGCAGGAATCTCCCCAGGCCATAGGGAACCTCCATGGGTCCCTCTTTTCCTCAGGGATTCTCCAGCAGCAGGGAACCATCATGTCACTATAAATGGAGCACAAATGGCCCCAAATGGATATCGTCATTCCCAGCAGGGACTTCATTTATCACTGCAGAACCACTTTAGGATCAAAGCAGAAAGGCACTAATCACTCTCCAAGTACTTTATGCCTATTTAATAGGCAACCTTCTTGCCCTGCTTTATGGCAGTTCTTGGATTCAGAATGTAATAGGAAGTTTATCTGATGTAACAGGAGTTTCCCCAGCTGTGAGGGACAGCACTGCATGGCCAGTTGTGTTTGCATGGCACCATCCATCCCCTGGACACTCCTGCAGCAATCCCTGCAGCAATCCCTGCATCTCTTCCTCCCACCATCCCTGCTGGGAGTCAGGAAATTGAAATTCCTGCCATTATGAGATAGGATGACCTCATCACACACCACTCCAAACAAACAACAACACAGCATCTCTGAGATTCAGCCCAGACCCTCCCTGAACTTCTCTCACATCTGATTTCCCATCCACAAGCACAGGACTGCAATGAAATCAAAGCCAAGATAAACCTGCCCAGGCACAGCTCCTGCTGCCAAGCTAAAACCAAGCCAGGCCCTACAAAGGTTTGATTAACACCAGACAAACTGCCAGGCAAGCCTGGTGCAGCTCTAATCCAAATCCAGCATTCACACTCACACTGAGCAGACCTTGGAGGCTTGGCTGGAATTTCCACCCCCAAACCTCTCTGTCAGGAGTGATTTGGATGCTGCCAGGAGCTCCTTGGTCCTGGCTGTGCTGGAAGGGATTTCTGCCCCTGCCTCTGCTGGCTCTTGCTTTCCTGCTGCCCTCTCCTTCTGGGCTCCTCTGTCCCTGGAGAGCCTTCTAGGAGCAGGTTCCAACAAATGAACACCACTGGAGAAAGAGCAGCAGGTAACTCCTATCTGGTCACCCGTGTGATGTTTTCATCCAGAATTCCAACACAGCTGAAGCACTTCTGGTGAGGAATCCCAAAGGCTGGAGGGGGAATGTCAAAGACACATCCTGTAAGGTCACCTGCTCAGCCAGCAGAGCCCCCTGAGCCCACCAAACCCTGAGGCACATCCTCAATGTGCAGCCCTGAGCCAGACACTGCTTTCTGTCCCTGTGAGGACAGGGAATCCTCCCTGCTCACCCACCCAGCAGGAGCTGCTCTGCCCAAGCTCAGAGGGGCCTCGGGGAACTTCTCATGCAGGGGCAGAAGGACACTTGCAGATTTTATGGCCAGAAAGGAGCACTGTGCTCTGTCACCTCACAATCCCAGGCTGGAAAGCAGCTCCTGCCCCAGTGTTATTCCCAGAGCAGAAGCCAAAGTGCTGAGATGCCAGCTGGGCTGATAAAGTGAGATTAGGAAAGAAATGCACTGTGCAGGAATATTTTCCCTCTGATCTCACAGCAGAGACAGGACTGGCCTCCTGCTCCCTGCCAGGGGAGGCAGGAGCAGCCCCAGAGTTCCCCCTGGAGCTGTGAGCATGGAGAGCTCCCAGCCCTGGCAGTGCTGCACTGCAGCTCCCAGGAGGAGGATGAGAATGTGGCCATTCAACTGCCAGTTTGCTTCTGAAGCCTCCCTCATTTGTACCACTTAGCCCCATAGCTGCCTGTGGGAACATCAGAGCTCTTCTTTTAATCCATCTTTACATCTTTGTCTATGGCTTCTTTCAAATTTCCAACTGGTGGGATTTTCCCTGCTCTTTGTTCAGATTATAATAATTTGTCATCTGTGTGCAGACGGTTTCTTAACTACTCCTGTGTTAGAAATAACCTTTGAAGGAATATTGGTTCTTTCATCTCCGGGACCCTGCAAAGCACAGAGCTATTGAATGGTGAGGCATTAAGGATGCAGAGAAAGCCCCATAAGGCAGCACGTTAAATGTGAGCTCTCCTCCTCTGGAAATGGAAGGGTATGCAGCACAACTGCTCCAGCCTGGGGTAGGAATAAAACCCTACTTGAAAAAGGTTCATGGCATCACTGCTGTTTTATCATCTGCAACCTTAATTTTGGAGGCTGCAAAAGCACCATAACAGTTTTATTTTAATGACAATCCAGGCACATTCACTCATTGCTCTGCATCTCTTCTCCCAGCACAGTCATTCCAGAGCTGAGCACTGCAAGGCCAGGCAGGAGCAGCTGGGCTGGGCTAACCTCAGGTGCTGTGTGACAAAGGAGAGAACAGGTGACAGCCCAAAGCTACTTCAAACCCACTGGCACTCCATAGTCACTCCCAGGAGTCTCCAAAGGGCTGGCTGGGAACTCTGGAGCTGGGATTTTTATTTCTAACTTTCCAAGACTACAGATCCTGAGGGGTGAGATTTCAGGACCATAATCCCAATGTTTAAAAGAGCAAACCTGCAGAACTGTGGCACAGTTAGCCCTGGTGTTAGCACACAATGACAGGACAATTAGCACTACAGGGAATTACATACAAAGAGGGAGAGTCACCCCAGACCCTGATTTTGGTGAGCTTGCCAAACCAAACTTTCTTTTTTCCTGACAAGGCTCTGGGCTGCTGGATAAACCAACTGTGCTGAAAGCGTGCTTGGAGCTGCCCAAGGCTTTCAGATCAGCTTCCTGAGATGGCTTTATCTAAAACCTGCACCACAGACAGCAGGTAGAGCACCAGTTACAGCCCAGGCTGCTAGCAGGTTTTAGATGGAGCTGTTCTAGAGGATATGTGGGGCAAGGGAACATTATAACTGACAGGGTCACCTGCGGACTTGCTCCGAGGACCAAGCCATCCCCTCTTCTGGAGGATGCAGAGATGGAAAGAAGGGTTATTCCCAAATCCCTGACTCATTAGCACATCTCTTATCAAGCTGTCAGTCACAGCTGCTTTTTTCTTTGCAGGCACAGCTTTTCTTGGAGGGCAGGGGTCTGCACCACAGGGGCAGGAACATCCTGAAAAGGGGAACACCCCACATTGACAAAACCCCAAACAGGAGAGGGATCTGATATGCCCCAACTTCCAGAGGAAACCAGCCCAGAAGGCCAGACTGGAAAAGTCCCAACAGGAAAAGCCCAGAAAGGCGCAAAATATGAAATCCAGCTGCAGTTTAACCCCACAGGTCACTCCCTGCTCCCTGCAGTGGAGCCTTGGGCTCACAGGACACAAGGAAGGGGAAATCCCTCAGCACAGCAAGAGCACCTGCCAGAGCCTGCATGCTCTCCAGGAGCATCTGCTGCTCCCATCCGCCACCCTCCATCTCCAGGGCTGGATAAACTCTGCCAGCTCGGGAGCTCCTGGTGGAATGGAGCATTTCCAGCCAGTAACCAGCTGGGGAGACTCCAATTCCCCAGGCTGCAGCCCTGGTGGGGCACAGCAGTGCTTGGGGGGCTCTTTGGCAGCCCAGGGCTGGTTTGGCAGCACAATGGGCTGGTTTGGAGCAGAGGATTAACAAAAAAAAAAAAAAAAAAAAAAAAAAAAAAAAAAAAAAGCTGCTACAGATTTCTATTATCTCCACCAGCATTTCACATGTTAGGCTCCTCAGCAACCCTCATTATCACAGGCTGGGTTACAAATAATGGCTTGAGATCACTGAATTACCCTGCCTCCACTTAATGCAGTGTTTAATCCACAGATTCTTTTTTCTTTTTACAGTATTTGCCACAGCAGCATTCCTATCAACAAATGCAATCTGACACCTCACTTCTGTTCCAATTCAAGCTGAAGATTGACTTAAGTTTTAAAATAAAACTTGCTGATGTTTAAGGACAGTTTGATTGCCTACCCAGCCACTGGGACAATATTAACCAGCTTTCTCTAGCAAGCAGAAGCTCATAAATGGAATTACAGCTATAGTAAAGGAAGAAATTTAAAATTTGGTGATACAGATTTTCCTTTCAGGCACAGAAACCTTTTCACCCAGTGAGAACCAAACCTGTGCAACTTTACAGCACATTTTCCTGTGAGCAGCTCTGACTCAGCCCGGTGTTCAACAGGAGAGCAAAGGAGCACCTGGGGACACCTCCACCACCTCCAACCTCTCCCAGCACTCAAGGAAAAGATTTCAGACTAAAATACCAGCCAGGAAAAGTAAAAAATCAGCAAGGAAAGCCCTCAAGGCCACCCTGCCCTGGCTCATGGATTTCCACCCCTTCCCAAGCAAATCCCCCCACACCCACTGCAGTGCTCAGGTTTCTTCAGGAGCCCTCGTGGATCTTTCCAGCAGCTTTCTCCCAGTGCTGCCAGAACCTCCCTCATCCCCAGATCCCCCCTGGGCTTGCTCCCACACCCACCACCTCCAGCACCTCCAGCTGGAGCCCAGCAGCCAAACTGGTCCCTCAGAGGGGCTGCAGAGCCCCTCTTCCATGTCCTGGTGTGTCCAAGGGATGTTCCATGTGAGGACAAGCCAGGTGGTAACACCAGAAGCATCCAGACACCCCCTGCTTGTTCCCCCTGGGAAGGTGGGAGTGCAGTGCTGCTTCAGGCCATGTCACAGAGCCTCTCCCCACACAAAACCCATCACCTTTTCCTGCTTTTCTCTTGCTCTATTTGCCACCCAAAGATTTAGTAACCCCTGTGCAGCTTGGAATATCTTTCTCCCTCTTGAAGTAAAGGTTTATTTTATTTTTATGTCTATTATCTGGCTCTTTAGCCCCAGGACCTTCCAGCTGAGCCCACGGGGTGGCCATGGTGCTCTCCCCTCTCTGAGCCAGGGCTGCTGCTCCATCCCCACAGGAGGCTGCTCTGATCTGCTGGGAACAGGCCCAGCATCAGGACAGGCTCCAGCTGCACGGCAGAGATTCAGAGCCTGGGCAGAGAGACCCCAGGGATTTCTGTGCACAAGTTCATTTCAGGCCACCTTGAGCCCTTAATGATGTTTCCTGGAGGAGCCCATGCACAAAAAAAATGTGGGAGTGAAATTACATAATGAGCATCTCCCTGCAGCCCAGGAGGAGCAGCCAGAACACTCCAGTGCTGCTGTTTCCCCCCTCATTACGGAGCTGGAGCTGAAAAGAGCAGGGCTGGAGCTCTTGAACCCAGTGGGTCTCCTTTGCAGGGCTTTTTGCAGCCCCCACACTCCCGATTCCCGCACGGCAGAGCAGCATTACAGCCCAAATGAAGTAATCCTGTGATAAAGTGCAGTCATTTATTTGAAAAGTGTAGTTTCGCCATTAAAATGCAAATGAAATGAGTGCTAATACATTAACTGGGGATGGGAGTTGAGATGGCTTATGACACGTGTGCTTTCATGTGGAATAGAGCTGAGTGATAACAGCTGTGTGTAAGAGCAGTCGTGTTCAGATACACGTGTTTGTTTATTGAAGATATTAATGAAGGGCAGTGCTTAGAGAGTATTATTTCCTCATCTTGTCTTCCTTTTGTCCCTCCCTGGTTCGAGTTTCCTGCTGAGAGGACCCTCCCGAGGGGACTCTGATCAAAAGTCACCTTTGATGAATGATCTGAGTCCACACTGGAGCTGAACGAAAACTGAAATGTGTTTAATGCTGTGCTTTGAAGGGGAGTTGCAGGTCTCCCCCAGTGGATGCCCCATAGGCTGCAGCTGCCGTGACTGATTGAGAAAATGCACGGAAAACCAGGCGCCATTCATTGCCAGGGACATCCCTGGGAACAGGGTGGTGTCAGGGCAGCTCTGGGGGTTCCCTCTGGGAAAAACAGTCCTGGGATGTAGGGAGAGCCCCAGGGCTGGATGGAGCAGGGCAGCCCCAGTGCCACTGTCCCTGAGAGCAGCCCTGCAGCGGGACAGGGGGACAGCACTGAGACAGTGGGACAGGTGGACAAAGGGACAGAGGGACAGCCCTGGGACAGTGGGACAGCCCTGGCACAGCCTGGCAGGTCCAGGTTTGCAGCGCTCCCAGGGGCACACCCAGGGACTCTGTGGCTCCCGTTTGTCCCTTGCACAAGGCTTGGGCTGTGTCACTGCATGTGACAGCTCCACATCTGTCACTCCGCCTGAGCTCTGAGCACCTGGCAGCCCTGGGCGGACACAGTGACCTCCCCCAGCTGTCCCCTCCTGTGCCACCTCTGTCCCCAGGATGACCCCTGGGGGATCTGCAGCCACCTCGGCGTGCCCAGCCCCGGGCAGAAACAGCCCAAAGCCCAGGTGTTTTATTTAGAGAGCATTTCAGGGCCGTCATCACAGGAAGGACAGAGGTTTGGGGCCCTCATCACCCTGCAGGGACACCAGGGACACCTGAAGCTTTTCCTTTCCCTTTCACTGCCACAGCCCCTACAGCCCTTTAAACACGTGGCCGTGTTTGCCTTCATCTCATCCCACTGACCTGCTCAGCACTTCCCAGAGGCAGAACGAGCAGGGAAAATGCTCCCTGCCCTTCCTTTGTCTGACACAAGCTGTGGGAAGAGATCTGCAAACTTTGCCTCTCCCCCTGTCACCAGGGCAGGTGCTTGCCAGCATCTGAAACAACTGCGTGACACTTTGAAATGAAATCCTGCTGCTGCTGCCACCCCTTCTCCATCTCCTGTGTTTATGCACACACAGGTTTGTTTTTGCAGGGTTGCTCATAAGTGCTCTGGCTTTGTCTCCATTACACAAAAGGTTTTTCTCATCAAAACAACTAATTGAAGTTCATTCTCTTGTTGTGAGATCATTGTCTAGACAAAGAATTATAGATTTTGCCCAGATATACCTAAGGAAGGAAAAGCCAGCCAGTCCCTTTTAGGTAACACTATCTTATCACAGTTTGCAATGTACACTGAGATGGATATCTGCAGTAATTATCTCTGTGTAAAAACACCTCTCCTTTCCCAGGGAAGACATAACAAGAGATACACATGCTTGATTTGCCAGCATTTTGTTGTTATTATAAAGTTGTCATCGACTCCACGTATGTTCTGTTGGTGCTGTACTGCGAGCCAGGACAAGGCTGCCAAGAATTATTTGTAGTTCTCAATTTGAATAAAGAAATGCAAACATATTCCAGCAGCCCTGGAATCAAACAGGCATGGGAAGGAAATGCAGTCTGCAAGGACATCTTCGGAAATGACAGTCCCACCAGGAAGGACTGTACTTTGGGAGGTTGCTCCAAACCTGAGCGGGAGCTGGGAGCAGTTAAAGCCTAGTCTAAAAGAGGGGAGGGAAGTGCACAGAAAGCTGCTCCCAGTGACCCCCTCCATCAGTAACCACAGTGCTGGTCAAAGTGGGGATGAGCCCTCCATGCTTCAGGCAGACTCAGAGCCCCAGGCCGGGCCAGGCTGCAGTGACCCTGCCACCAGCACTGAGCTTGTTCCTCCCACGGGCCACCCTGGCATTCCCAAAGCACGGCGCAGCACCAGGACTGAGATTTCATTTCATTCCCTGTGTTGTATTGATGCCTTTCAGTGCTGTCAATGTATTTAAACCTTAGAGTGGTTTCTGCTGGACACCTGGGGGTTCTCAGGACAGGTGCAGGTGATGCTGCAGAGTGGGACATGGCAAATCCCTTTGGCAAGATGAGCAACACTGTAATGCTGCAGGCTGTGCTCTGGTTCAGGAGAGGGTTTTGAATTCCTTGGCACCCATCCCTCTGGGATAGTGGGAGCTGTCCCTGCCCAGCTGGAACCAGCTGATCTTTCAGATTCCTCCCAGCCCAAGCCATTCCAGGATTCTGTGACCTGCACTGAAGGCCCTTCAGTGACCTGCCAGACCCTTCCAGGGTTCCATGAATTGCAGTGCAGAAACACAACGTCCTTGGAGTCTTGGAGCTCGTGCCCTCTGCAGACACGAGATGCCCCAGCTGGGACCAAGGTGGACTGGTACAAACCCAGAAGAGTTCACATTCTGTGAAAAGCACAGAACTCCAGCAAAGCAGCAGAGATTTGTCCCGGTGTGAGACAGAGCAGATCCCTCCCTGCTGGGGAGAACCGTGCTGTACCCTCACAGAAGGAGCTTTTCCCACCTTTCCCACCTGTTAGAACACATTCCTTTTGGGTTTATCCCGATGAGAGCTGTGCCAGTGCTGTGATACCCGATAGCCACAGACCGCGCTGGCACTGCCCCGCCCGCGCCCCGGGCACAGCGGGGCTCGCTGCCCCGTGCTGGAGCCAAACCAGCCCCAAACCCGGGGGGAAATCAGGGAATTCCCGCGGCAGCCCTTGGGGAGCTCCGGGCTCCTGGGACTGCGGCCCTGCAGATGTTCCAGCTGCTGGGACGCGCTCGGCTCCCTCAGAAATGCGAGAAAACCAACCGGGGAGTGCCACAGAGCTGCTTTCCACGTCCCCATTGATCCCCGAGCGGGAAACTCGCTAAACACCCTCTGCAGAGCTCAGGCCCTGTTCCCCACCCCAGTCCCACGTGTCCATCCCGAGCCTTTTGGGGCGGGCCCAGGGGGAATCTCTGCCGGGAATCTCTGCCCGGCTCCTCCGCAGGCTCTGCTGCTGGGGAGGGGTGCTGAGGCCCCAGGACCAGCCCTGCCAAAACAGGAGCAGCCCTGGCACCAGCGACACAAAAGGCAATTGTTCCCCAGAGATCCGGAGGGAGGGAGGGAGCCCTGGGATCCCTCGGAGCCCCGTGATTTATGGCTTGCAATAATATGTGTTGGAGCCCTGCAGCCCAGAGTGCTGCGCGGCTGACCTGGAAAAATAAGTCTATTAACCCTAATCAATCTCCCATTATCCACTCTCGTCCACAATTTATCCGGCAAAAGAGTCACCAAGGCCTCTCAAGTCGGTGTGAACTAATCCCATTGTCTTTCCTAATCAGGGGCCAGGGACGAGGAGCGGAGCGTCTTCTTCAGCGCGGAATTATCACCCAGTGTTTAAGGGGAAAGAACTGGGGGGGACGAAGGCTCTTCTCTTTCATCTTTTAATGAGAAAGTGGAGAATTGTTTTCCTTCTGAATCGCTGGGACTGAGCGAAGCCCGGGGCTCCGGTGGGTATCAGTTCCCAGGGTCTGCAGGAGCGCTGGGCACAGAAGCAGGAAAATGGCTCTGCCAAAACTTCCTGCTGCAATTAGCAAACCCGTGCCTGCAGATTGAGTGCTTTATTAGGGCAGCTAATTATGAAGTTTATCAGGGCCGGGGTGCAGCTGGGCTCAGCTGTGGCACCCCACGGAAAGGAGAGAGGGAACAAAGGGACCTGGCGTGTCACTTGTACGGACTCGGGGTAATGGATTCAGTAGAAAATATCACTTGAATCTGGACCAGAAAAACAAGGAATACAAAGCCTCTTTCTGACTGAGGTCTTTCTTTCCTTCCCAGCCCTTCCCCCCATGTCTTTAAAAAAGATTAAAAATATAAAGTAAAATTGGAAGTCCTATCAAATCGGCAATGCTGAAAATAGCAGTAAATCAGGAAACCCTGCCATGCTCCCTGTCAGAATCTTACAGCAGGGTAGGACTCAGCAATCAAAAGATGCTCCGTGGTGAAACATCCACCAAATTAGTCCAGCAGCAAGTTGACTTTCTTTAGCCCTTTTATGTTAATCAAAAAAGAAAAGAGAAAGTGGGGACATTATCCTGCTAGAAATGAAAACAATCTTTGTAAAATATCCCCCCTCTGGCATGAATTAGAGCAGAAACAAACACACCACGGGGCTCCAGCAGATCTTCCAGGATTAATTATCATATTCACAGCAGCTCAGCATTTTCTTAGTAAATTAAATTTTTCAAAGCCCTCCCATGTGCACACAAGCCCGTTGCCACCTCACAGTGTTCCTATGCAGCTGAAGAATGAAAATTCCCATGTCTTCTCTTTCAAGGGCACATAAAAACCCTCGAGTGGCCTTGGAGGAGGGTGTGGAACTTCCCAAAACCCCCAGTTGTGACTGAAGGCATCACGACAAACCTGAGCAGCTGGAGTTAGGGCAGAGCCACTCCACAGGCCCAGGGCACACCCAGGGTAGCTCTGCTGGTCCCGGAGTCACAGCAGCAGCTCTGACGTGTCCCTGCCCTGAGCTCAGCCCTGGGACAGGAGCAGCTCCCCAGAGCCAGGACAGAGGGATGCTCAGCCCCAGGACAGCAGTGGAAGGGCTCATCACAGCTCTGGACAAATGTGAATTATGCGCTGGTGCAAGAGGGAGAAACCTCATCTGCACAGAAATTCCTGTGTGCAGCAAAGAGTTCAGAGTGGGAGATTCCCAAGGGGAAAGAACCACTTGGTTCTTTATTGCACAGCAATACTTGAGAATGCTCTTTCTCTGCCCAAAAGGAACCTCAGCACCCTGCACTTCAGCAGATCAGACTTTGGCCTCTTCAGGAGCCTACACAGCAGAATCCCATGGGACAGGGCCCAGGAGTGCTGGCTGATATCCAGGGAAGAGCACAGAGAAAGTCAAGGATGAGGGTTGGAGAGCTAAGGCTCAGTTAGAACTGAACCAGGAGTGTAAAAGAGAACAGGAAGGGTTTCTGTATGTTCCCTGGAAGTGTTCAAGGCCAGCCTGGTTTTGGGCACTCTGGTCTAATGAAAGTGTCCCTGCCCATGGCAGGGGGTGGAATGAGATCGGTTTTAAGGTCTCATCCAACCTAAACTCGTGCTGGAGCATCTCCAGTTTGATCTGTGCCTTCAGTGACAGCCTCCAGGGAAGCAGCCAGCATCAGGAATTGTTAACAGAGCCATGGAGGCAGGGCTGTCCTGCAGGGACAGAAAACACCAGGTCTGGCCCACAGCTGCCTCCCACAGCCTGGGAGTGTCTCAGGTGCCTGGACAGACTGTTTGCTGTCTATGGGTGGGGAGGTGTGGATAAATCCACCTGTGCCTGTGCCATGAACCCCACACACACCTCACAGAGAGGGAAAAAGCACTGACAGCCTCATTAGAAGGAGACTTGGAGACCCTGGGTGTTATGGATTGGGTGAGGCATTGGATTTATTTAATGAATTAAGATCCTGATGTGTTATTTACAGGATGCCTTTGGAGATAGAGTTGTAACTCACGGCTGCCATGGGAAATCCTGGCACTGAGGCCTTGAGCAGAAAGCATTCACTTTTTTATGGTGTCCACTGGGGAGGGAAATTAATGCTAAGCAGGCAGTGATAATTTGGTGCTTTATAGGATTGAATTATCACCCTGTCAGCAGGGAGATGAAAAGCCTGAGCCATGAACAAATACACCTTTGCACCTGAAGCAGCTGGATCAGCTGCTGCGAGCTCCCATCCCTTCACAGGGGCTCTGTTGTTCTAGGAATTAATTCTGAAGCCTCCTGGATTTCTCCTTGTCCTTTGGATTGCTGGGCATGCCTTAATTTGGCACTCCAATATTCCACGCTCCTTCACCAGGCTCATAAATCACACACAAACCCTTCCTGAAAAGAGAAAGGGGATCTGTTCTCCTCTCCATGCACAGGCACAACTTCCCAGAGTTACTGCAGCTTTGGCACGTGCACGGGAGAGGTGGCTGAACCCACGGACCAAGAAGTCATTGGCATGGAAAAATAATTGCAAGAGAAACAGCTGCCTGAAAAGCAGGAATACCATGACTTGGATGAAAGATATTGTGCTGGATTATGAAGTAGTTTTATTTAGCACTAGCTGGGCTGCATTTGCTGGAGGGCAGAGTCCAGGCCTGTGATCAACCTTTCCTTGCTCCGTTTCTTACTGTCCCTTTTCCCCACTGCAGTTACTGACATGGGGAAAAGCAGGGATTTTTTCTCTAATTTCTCCCAGATGTTGAAGAAAGGTCTTTTGTCCTGTAGCCACCCTGGGGCAGAGGGATGTGGAATGAGAGATGAAGTGGTTGTGGGCCTCAGTCTTCCATTTCCTCAGCTGGGCAGTCCCTACTGATGAAGCTGAGGTTGCCAGAGGACTTCTGGATTCTGCTCCAGATTCCCAGCATGAGAAGGTATGGATTTATCCCAGGACCAAAGGACATCTCTCTTTCCTCCAGGAAAAGCCATGTGTCCAGGTGCAATCCTGCCAGCACGGGGATTTTCCGGCTGTCTGTTGGACTGAGGTTGTTCCCAGGGCAGGGAAATTCCCAGGCCAGGAATCAGCCAACCACCCCTTCAACACAGAACACTCCCTGCCTCTTACTGACACAGGCTCTGCTTGTTTGCCAGGGCAGAGGAGCTGGGACATCTCCCTGTCCCTTCAACACCCTGCGAAGTCAGCCTCTCCAGCAGTGCTGCCCAGCACAGATCCAACACTTTCTGGTGACCTGGACTGCACTTTTTTCTCATCCCCAGAACATTCAAAGTGCAAATTTCACTAAACTGGGGCAGTTGCAATAAGCAGACAGAAGTGAGTTTTCAAACTGCAGGTACTTCACTCAATACAACTTAGGCTCAGTCATCTCTGGTGTTTCTACCACAGAAAAAGTAGCCTTAAAAAGTTCATTAAAATGGAGTTATTTTTCATGTTTCAGGGTCTGAATTGCATGTGCCCAATTGGAATTGGAGACTTTCAAGCTCGTGGAAATCCTTGTGTGTGTGGGGAAAAGCCATCTCCCACCCAACCCTAACAGACACGTGGGGCGTTTCAAACTGATCCTGGAACTGGTGGAACAGCTGCTTGGAATCGAGGAACAATCACCCCTCATTCATCAATATTTGCACACCCCCAGTGCCGCTGGATTCACACGGCTCTGGGTGGGTCAGGGGTGATTATTTGTATAAAAGGAGCCAGTGGGACAGTGTTGTTCAGTCCTGAAGTCGTTGAAAGGTGTCAGCGAGTTGGGCAGGGTGGTGGGGAGGGAGTGTGAAAGCCGATTATCCAGCCTGGCTTCACCCTGGAGTCATTTCCATCGTTCCCATTTAGCTTTTATTTGCTCTCTAGGAAGCCTGATAATGAATCAGGAGCAGCCTGCACCAGGAGGACACGGCTGAGCCGTTTATCTGTGGGGCTGGTGCCCACGATATCCTGTGCTATGCACAATCCTGTTCTCCATACTGAGCTTCCCCAGGCTCCTGCCTCAGCAGGATTACTGTAGGAACAGGCATCTCATAGCAAAACCCATCTACACTGCCCTGAACGCAGGGGACAATCCCTTCTATCAGTGTAATCCACTCTGTGCCCTAACCCCCTGGAAAACCAAACAGCCAGAGAAAACAGGCACATCTGAAATGCTGGAGACACGAATTCCCAGCACAATATCCCATTCCTCCTTTCTGAGGGTTTAGTCTCCCACAGTAATTACTGCACTGAGTGCAGCACCCAGGGAGGCATCCCAGGAACATCCCGGCCCTGATGCACTCCTGGGTAGGTTTTCTAAGAATTTCAACAGGGATAATGTTTATCATCATCCCTATTTCACCGCAGTACAATGGAGCCATGGTGCTTTCACAGCTGCATCTGCCAGTCTGAAGGAAAACCCAGCTGGGTCTCAGTGATGCAAGAAAAGCTGGATAAAGCCATGCCACCTCTCCACCTTGGCTTTTCTGACCATTATTTTTTCCAGCACACAGATCTCACTGCACCACAAGACCAAGGGATTCCTCTGTGTCCCAGCAGAAACCCCAAGAAAAAGGGAAAAGCAGTTCCTGCTCCAGCTTTGTGTCCCACTCATCACCTCTCCCTGCCTGGCACATTGCTCACGTTCTCTATCTGATCACCTCTCACTGGAAAAAAGCAGCACCCGGGAGGAGAAGGAAATGCTGCTTGGAGGGAGTTCCCAGGGCAGGTAAAGTCCAAGGCCAGGAATCAGCCAATGACACCTTCAACACCCAGGGTGACAGCCAGGGTGACAGAGTCAGGGAGACAGCCAGGGAGGGTCACAGATCAGGGTCACAGCCAGGGACACAGCCATGGCCACAGCCAGGGACATAGCAAAGGAGGGTCACAGCCAGGGTCACAGAGTCAGGGTCATAGAGTCAGGGTCACAGCCAGAGAGGGGCACAGCCAGGGACACAGCCAGGGTCACTGCTCCTGCATCTGTGACACGGTGACCAAGGCTGGGGGTCAGGAGTTTCCTTCTCCAGGCATGGCTGGGTATGAAGAGCATTTCTGGATCCATGTGTCCAACAGCCCCAGGCTGGCCCAGCCTCCAGCCTGTGTAAAGCAGTGTGTGCAGTGCAGTCCCAGCAGAGCAGCACTTCCCACCTGTCTGCTCAGTGTAATTACCAGGGTGGCATTTCATCTGCAGAAATGAAAGACATTTACCATTAGGTCTTTCGGGCTTCTGAATCCATCAACATCATCATGCATACGTTGATTTTAGGCAGAGATAAGTAGGCCAAAATTTCTCTGCCAGATGCCTGGTTGGCATTATTTCTCTATTAAATAATGATATGTTTTAGGAAGGGCCCCTCAGTACAGCATCACAGTGATTACCATGTGCAGATCCCTGGGGATGTCAGGACTCTGTGAAGATTCAATTAGAGCACCTCTGTGGGGCTGGGAATTCTTCCTGCTGCTCTGCCACAGACCACTCTAATTGTCTTACTTGTGCCAAAACCTGCACCAGTTCTGCTCATTAGCACAGCAGCTGCACCTTCCTGAGGGAGAGAGCAGAGGGAGCAGAGACATCCCAGGCAGCTCTGGATGCATTCCCCCTGCAGCACTGGAGTTTGGCAGCTCCCGGGGTGGCTCAGCGAGCACCTGATCCAAAGCACAGGGAGCAAAATGAGAATTCTTCCAGAGACCCAGGGATTGACAAGGCTCTGAGGCAGCCCCACATTAACCTGGCTGTGCATCAGCTGTGTGGGGCCTGAAGCTGCAAGGGCTCAGTTTGGCCCTTCCTGCTCCTGCACCTTGGGACTCTTTCCTTCCCAAAGCATTGACACAACCATCTAGAGGCTCCTGAGTTATCCTGACAGTCATAAAGCCCAGGAAATGTCACAAACCCCTGAGGATCTGGAGTATCATCCATATTTTTCAGAAGTGCCTGGCAACATCAAAGCTAAAAGAGCAATATTGTTCCTGCTAAAAAAAAAAAACAACTAAAACCCAGGATTTACGAAGAAAACCCCAAATTAATTGCTATCTAATGATAATAAAGGATTGATTTCCCACATTTCCCTGTGCTGTCCATCTGCAGAGCTTTCATGCACGTGTCCCACTGGACAGCACTGCTGCTTAGACCTCACAGGAGCACAGGAACACAACTTTTGGAATTAAAAGATCTGGCCTATCACAAAAGATTTGTTTTCTGTTTTGACAGTCAAAAACGAGAAAAAAACATTGGCCCAAATTTACTGAAAACTAGGTCAAAAAATATCTCAGGCAAATGCTTGTTTTGCTTATTAGTGTTCTACTGCCAATCATCATTTACAACAAGTCAAAAAAAGAGAAAAAAAAGGCAAAAGCCTAAATCCCACTCAGTTTCCAGGAAAAAAAAAAAAAACATTTCTTAACCAGAACTCTCCACCATAAAGTTTGAGGCACTTAAAAACCAACCCACACTGGAATCAGGGCATAACTCTTCAGATCACCCCAACAGCTTCCATAGACATAAAGAACAATTTGTAATATGATGGAGATTGAAAAAAAAATCCAATTGGTTTAAAACCAGATGAGCTGTGAAAGGGAAATATTAACTGGTTAAAACAGGGAATATGTGAGGGCTGGGGGTGAGGGAGAGATGTCCCTGCCCAATATTTGAGGTGATTGAAATGAAACAAGGCAGCAAAGACAGAGAGAGAAAAGCATCTCCCTGAGCCAGGCCCTTTCAAAGCAGCAATTGAAGTGGAGGAATAAAGCACAGCAGCTGAGGGCTGGGATAAGATTGATTTAAGACAAGATACAATTTAAAGGCAAGGCAGAGGTGGAAGCAGAGGCTGCAATGAAATCAATTTACACAAGGTGTGATTTCAGCTGATGAACTCGGGTTGGAAAACTGCAGCTGGGGGAGGGAGAGGGGGATGGGGAGAAGCAAGTTCAGCAGAGATGTGGTTTGGACCTGCTGGGAAGGGAGCTGATGGGTTTGGGGCTGGATTTGCTAGAGGACAAAGACGTGGCCCTGAAAAGCTGCACAGAGCCAAATTTTGATCTGTAGGGGGCAAGGAGAGAGCCTGCAAAGGCTGACAAATATCAGTGGATTGGACAGGGAGCAGGAGGCACAGTTAAAGCCATGGATTTGCAGAAAAGTTCAAAGCAGCCTCTTGCAGCAGGGTCCATCAGGAAAGTGCCAGTGGAAGGTGCAGTGGTGCAGGGATGGGAAAGGATGGGCACAGTCACTGACATTGGATAGCAAAAGTGCCCAGGGTGAGCTGAGTGTAAATCCAGGGGCTGCAGCAAGGACAGACCCTTGCTCTGCCCTTCCCATGGCACTGCCCAGGGCCTCCAACCTGCCTGAAAACAGCAGCCAGAAGGCCTGAGCCTGCCCTTACTCACCCAGGGCTAAATCAGGAGCATCTGCACCTTCAAGGCAATGAGGGAGGAGACAAAAAACAGGCTGTGCCTCCCCTTTCTTGTCAGAATGTTCCTGGATTAGTCCTTTCCTCTCCTACTCCCTTAACAGAGGTGGAAATAGAAGCAATACATGTATTCACATTTATCTCCCATGGTGGGGTTTTTTTTGTTATTTTTATGTATACACTCCCAAGTTTCCCTTTCCAGTGGTCATGGATTGGGTTGGAGGTTGTTATTTTGGTTTTGGCTGGCTCTGTCCCAGCCCCTCGGTGGCCAAGGAGGAACCCTGCATGGCAGAGCAATGCCAGGCCTTCCCAAGACCCCCCTGAGGAGCGTGGCTGCAAGACAGGAAGCAGTGGGGGTGTGTGATGTGCAGGAGATGCCTACAAATAAAACAGGGGCTGCCTGCAGGGAGAACAGGCAACAACAAAGGCTGTGCAGAACACGGCATGTGAAACCTGAAACGCTGCAGAGGGAGGACTGGCTGGGAAGAAAAGTAAAGATAAAGAAAGCTCAATTCCCTTGGGAGGGCAGATGTTTACACTGCTAAGACATTTCTGGAAGGGGAAAACTTTAAGTCAAGGCAGGAATAATTCCTGGTCCATCGACTGCTCCCTGGGCGCTCTGGCTGCAGCTCAAGCAGCGGATGCTGGGTGTTATTCTTGTCAAGGTACAAATTTATTCCTTCCACGCATTCCAGCCAACAGGGCTGGGGTTAAATGGAGGGGCTGGTGGCACTGGGGGGACACAGTGGCCTTTCCACAGGGATAACATGAATTAGTTTGTGAGCTTGACCTCTCCAAGGCTCCAGGGGCCACGGAAAGGACGCCCAGAAACTTCTCCCACACCTCAGCAGCTCCCCAGGGGTTAAACAGAGCTTTGCTCTGCAAAGGTGCTGTGCCTGTGGCTCCCAGAGCTGCAGGTAAGTCAGGAGTGTGCTCAGGGCCCAGCAGCCAGGCCTGGAGCTCACGGGGCTGTAAATACCCAGGGCCAGCCCCAGTAAATCTCTCAGCAGCCCCTGAAGTCGCCACTCAGTCTCACAGCCGAGACTAAACAGAAAAATCCTGGAGCAGCTCAGCCCTCCGTGTTCCCCAAAGGATTCATCTGCTGCCCCTGCTCGGGCAGGGCAGAGCTCTGCAGTGTGGGCTGAGCTGGGCTTAGCAAAGCCTGACAGGACGCACAGCTCTGCCAGTCCTGGCACGGACACTGCCCTGGGGCATCCCTGTGCCCCCTGACCCCTGTCCCAGCTGTGCTGGGCCCCTGCCACCCTGCACTGCACCCCGGGAACAGCTGATACATCTGTTCCACCCCAGCACCTCAGCAATTAAATAAAAAATCAATTTAAAAAAGCACCTTTTTTCAGCACTTCCAAAATCAAACGTTTGGATTTTTTCAGTCCATCAGCTTTTTGGTGCCACACCTACTCTTCCTGCCTGGCAAATTTAACAGTGACCTGCAAACCTCTCTATTGCATAGCCAGTCCCCAGCCAGGCACATTCAGAGCCACACAGCATCACTTGATGCTAAAAGTGAATCCTTCAAATTCCCATTAAAAATACAAAAAGAAAGCAGAGGAATCACTTTGCTCTACAGGAGTCAAGATCCCGTCTCTCCTCTCAGCAGGTTTGACCAACTTCTGTTCTCCAGGGCTCCCTAAAGCAGTCCTCAGGTTTGCACGGGGGACTGGAGCAGGGTCAATGACCCGATAATTGTTAATTATCACCTGCTGCTGCTCCCCAGCCCCACCGGGTGTTTCCAGAAGTGCCCACTGTGTGCAGGGAACGCTGGCAGCCAGGAGACTTCAGGTGTTCCCCTTCTCCACTGGCCATCAGCAGACCAAACGTTTAACCCCAGACTGGAGAGAGGGGATGATCCCTCGGGAAGAGCTGGGCACGGGGGGAATTTCAGCTCTGGCTGCCCCAGTCTGGGTTTGGGTGCAGAGGTGACCCGGCTGCTCTGGGACCCTGCCTCTGACCACACCCGGGCTTTCTGTTTCCCCAAACCTATCCCGTTCTCTGGTCAGGACCTGCCTCAAGCATCAGCTCAGCTTTCAAGGCATCTTAAACTCACCCTAAACTGAGCACTTTTGCAGAGATCAATCACAAAATAGGTTTGATGTGGGAATAAAGCCCCTCTGTCTCCCCGCCCAGGGACCCAATAGAGTTACTCAAAGGCTCCTGTCCCCAAGTGTGCATCAGAAATGTGTGAAGGAGTCCCTGTCCCTCTGTCCCTTCTCTCAGCCCATGAATGCAAAGCACTTTCCTTGTCCTTTGCAATTAGCTTGATTTTGAGCAGGTTGAGTATGAAAGAAAACCAGACATTTGCAGTACTTTTAAGCCCCATTTGTTCTGATTAAAGAAGTCTTTAAAAAACGAGAAAGGAGGGGGAAAGCAATAACTTTTTAAAACTCGTCCTGAATGCAAAGGAAAATGGAGTGCAGCGTGTGAGTAATTCAGGATTAATTGTGGAATTACGTTATTCATGCAATGCTGGTTGAGGGAAAGAGTAAGCACTTGTGAGGTCATTAAAGGAAATCCCAGTAAAATATGACTTAGCTGATGTGTGCAGCCTCACAGTCCTGAAGGGAATGCGTGAGGCAGAAATGTCCAATTTATGGCTCTGAGCCCGTGGGGAAACACGGGGGCCAAAGGCACCTCTCTCTGTAGAGCCAGGGAGGGGGAAATGTTTATCTGTAGGATATTGTGGCTGACCTAAGACAGGAAAACACGGCTATTCAGGAAAGTATGGGGCACATCATTAATTTAAAGTCACTGAGACTGAACCAAGGCTTCAGCTCACAGGCAGTTCCTTTCTTCTCTAGTAATGGTTTATTTGCCTGGCTGATGCGTGACTTCAGGCCCAGTTTTTTACCCAAAAGTGATGTAGAGGTGTCTGGATGTTCCCCTGCTATGAGCACAACTGTGAGAGCAGCATCCCTGCACTGCCACAGCTTCCCTGCTGGACTTCTGCCTGCAGAAGCAGTGGGGTTTTCCCGGCCAGGTCACACCCCTTTGACACTGGGGAAGAGGATTCTGACCTGCAGTGACACTTCAAAACACTCTGCCTGTGTCCAGGGCAGGTTCAGCACAGGCAAGGAGAGCCTGGAGAGGTGGGAGAAGGGAGATACCTCTGGTGGGACTAGCAAGAGCAAAGCTGAGCTGAGGGGGCCCTGTGGGCAGCTTCTGCTCCTGCCCCACTGTCCCCTGGGCTCTCCTGTACCCCCCAGGCACTGCCCCANNNNGGCACTGCCCCACTGTCCCCTGGGCTCTCCTGTACCCCCCAGGCACTGCCCCACTGTCCCCTGGGCTCCCCTCACCCAAACCCCTCCACCACTGCAGGCAAAACCTCTCAGAGGTGAGGCAGGAGGGTTTCTGCCCTTCCTGCCAGAGCTGGTTTGTGCCTTCCCAGTGTGTGAGGGAACAACCCATACCCAATTTCCATCGGGGTTTGGCTCCTGGAGCCAGTTTTAACAAATATTGGGCATTTTTGCCAGAGTAGCACGGTGCAGACACAAACTGTGACTGCACCTGGAGAGGGAATATGTGTCACCAGAGATGGGGTGGGCAGAGGTGTCCTGGGCTTTGCAGAGGGAGGCTGGAGCACACACAGAAGCTGAGCAATTTTTAGGAGTGGGAATGTTGCCTCCAGGCCTGGACGGTGCTGAGTGGTTTCATCACCTGCTAAGCCCTTCCCAAAGCCCAGCTTGTATTTTAAGGAGCATTCCAGTGGTGCTGTAGAAACGTCTGTAAAACACTGGCAGCTGCCCAGGATGTGACTGCCTGGGAACCCCTGTTCCCTGGCTGTGGGATGGCTCAGGGAACAGGCTCAGGGACACCTGGATCACTCCCCTGGATCCCTTCCCTGGATCACTCACTCACCTGGATCATTCCCCTGGATCCCTCCTCTGAATCCCTCCCCTGGATCCCTCCCCTGGATCATTCACTCCCCTGGATCCCTCCCCTGGATCCCTCTCCTGTATCACTCACTCCCCTGGATCTCTCCCCTGGGTCACCTGGATCACTCCCCTGGATCCCTTCCCTGGACACCTCTGCCTGCCCCACCGTGTCATCCAAGGACAATTCCCTCCCTCCCTCCCTCCCTCCCAGCAAACTCCATCAACCTCCTCCAGGAGCCAAGGGGTTCTGGAGCTCACGGATGCCCCATGAGTCTCTCCATGACACCAGCTAATTATCTCCTCATTAACAACAACATTAGCATTCCATTTGACATATACAAGATAATTTGTTAATTGCACTTTAATTACAAAGTTATTAAGAGCTCAGAGGCATTCAACAGAAGATTGCAATTACCACAAGCTGCAGAATTGCTCCTGGCAATTTGGAGATGTTATCAGAAACTGATTCTCCCTGTTCAGCTGAAGATGGAAAAGAGACAGGAGATTTATGGGCTGACATCACAGATTCCTTCTGCTCCCTCTGAAGATGCTTTCCCTTGCACCCAGGAGCTGCCATGCTGAGATGTTCCAGATATCACTGACTTCTCTGGCTCATGCTTCCAGCAGCTCCAGCCCCCGATGGCGGAGGGAGGGGCAGAGGGACAGAGGGGCAGAGGGACAGGGGGGGCACCCAGGGGCTGAGTGGGCTCAGGAGCTCCCACGAAGCCTTTGGCACCTCCCAGAGCAGCTCTGCAGGGACACAAACCTGCAGGGGCTGCCCCTGTGCTGGAACCCCCAGCGAGGGATTTGCTCCTGTCAGAGTCCTGCCCGCACATGGTCAGTGACAGCCACAACAGAGTCACAGAAATTCAGGGGGGAAAGGACTTTAAGGTCCTGGAATCCAACCTCCAATGCAGCATTGCCTTCTCCAGCACTAAAGCAGAGCTGCTGGCCCGGGGAGGGCTTTGCTGGGCCTGGCTCTGTGTCCCCATGGCTGTCCCTGCCCTGCAGTGGCAGCGGGGACTGGGGATGTCCCAGCAGACAGCTCCACCATGACTGAGAGGAGAAGGCTGTGTGGAGACCTTAGAGCACCTTCCAGGACCTGCAGGGGCTACAGGGAAGTTGGACAGGGACACTTCCACAGGAAGTGGAGTGGAAGGACAAGTGAGAATGGGCTTGAACTGAAAGAAGGGAAATATAGGTTGGATATTGGGAAGGAATTGTTCCCTGGGAGGGTGGGGAGCCCTGGCACAGGGTGCTCAGAGCATCTGTGGCTTTCCCTGGATCCCTGGAAGTGTCCCAGGCCAGGCTGGACAGGGCTTGGAGCAGCCTGGGACAGTGGAACTCCATGGCAGAGGTGGAACTGGATGTTTTTTTAAGCCCAAACCATTCTGGGATTCTCTAATATCTGTTACACCCATTTCCACACAGCCAGACCAAAACTCAGCTGAGTGTCACAGGAAATCCAGCAGTCCCAGAGGTGATTCCTGGGGAAAAATAGCTGGAAAATTGTATTTCCCACATCCTATTCCTCCCCTACACCCCTCTGATGGCCTGACATGCTCTGTCAGAGCAGGAGTGAGCTGTGTGGGCTGTGAGTGCCAGCCCGGCTGCACTCCCACCCGGTGCTGCAGGAACTCCCAGAGCAGCAGCACAGCAGCCCCTGGAACACTGCAGTGAGATAAGATTTAATGCCAGACTGATTCAAACTGAAATGCTCCACTTGGAGTTTCCAAGCAGCAAATCAAAATGTGTCAGCGAGAGTCAAAGCCCTAAATTAATCATGCACAACTGGGAGAATTAAAAAGCGATTCCTCCAGTTTGTCCTGCGGTTTAGAGCAGGAATAAAGCAAATTAGAACCACAACTTATCTCCTAAGCAAAAGCCTGAATAAGAAAAAGTTCTCTTACTCATTTCCCTGAAGCTAAAGCTCCCCAGATTCCTGATGCTGAAGCACTGGGCAGAGCAGAGGGAAAGCTTCCCACAGGGAAGGGCTCAGTTAATTTTCTCTGCATTTCACTGTGCCAAAGCAATCTTATCCCAACTCATACACAGTTATCAAAGCTGGAAATAATATGGGAGAAATTTTCATCACAATAATCATTACTACTTTGGAAAAGAGCTAATTCCAGCATAAAAGTGTCTTTGGTAACTTAAAAACTATTCTTACACTCATCAGATATTTCTATCCAAAGGAGAGGAAATTATTCCTGAAATTACAATGTTTCAAAGAATCCTCCAGACGTCCTTGGACAGGTGCTCTTTGATCTTGGGGAAAATTGGGGGGGAAACTTGAGGAAACGGAGTCCAGAAATGTTCCAGGATCTCTGCTCAGGGAAACCACAACCATCAGGTGCTGAGGGCATGGAGGGAAGGGAAGGGAAGGGAAGGGAAGGGAAGGGAAGGG
>JANPWX010000476.1:182284-207210 GCA_024734555.1 Trochalopteron elliotii | reverse complement strand
GGAGAGCTGGAGAGGGACTGAGGGCAAGGAATGGAGAGACAGGACACAGGGAATGGCTTTAAGCTGAAGCAGGGTAAATTTAGATTGAATATTGGGCAGGAATTGTTCCCTGGGAGGGTGGGCAGGCCCTGGCACAGGGTGCCCAGAGCAGCTGTGGCTGCCCCTGGATCCCTGGCAGTGCCCCAGGCCAGCTTGGACATTGGGGCTTGGAGCAGCCTGGGACAGTGGAAGGTGTCCCTGCCATGGCAGGGATGGCACTGGGTGGGCTCTGAGGTCCCTTCCAGTCCAAACCATTCCATGATTCTATGAATGAAATCTTCTCAAGTTTAGTCAGACCAGCTGAATCTCCATGACAGGTTCCTGGGAGGTGAAAACCCAAGTGTGCTCCCTCCCTGTGGCCCAGCAGAGCCCATCAGTGCCCCAGGGCCCTGGGGTGGGCAGGAACCTTCCCTGCACCTTGGGCAGTGCAGATCAGGCCCCAGTGCTGGCCCAGGAGAGGCAGAGGATGGGCTCTGTGTGGTGCCAGGAGCTCCAGCAGCAGCTCCAGCCCTGTGAGCAGGGACCAGGCCAGCCCCAGCAGCTGCTGAGGCCAACACAAGCTGAACCCAGGGCTGCAGGAGCTGGAGCTGCCCCAGCTCACACAGGAATGCGGTGGGAAGCCAAGGACTTGTCAGGCTCTCTCCCACCGCAGGTTTGCCAGGAGCTCCATAAAAATGTCATTGTGTCTCAGCTGCTGGTGATTATATCCCCTTTCCTGGGGCTGGAACAGGGCTGTGTGGATATGAGGAGGAATATAATTTCTGCCCAGGGCTGGCGTCCCCCTGGCCTTTCTCAAACAATAACAGACTCAATAGAAAGAGACAGAAGCCGTTACTTGGCTCTTTAACCAGTGCCAAGGAAAATGAATAATTAAGAGCATATTACTTGCAATGAATTTCTACAGATGCTTTTAAGTTAGGACCCACTGAGATCATTTTTGAAATTCATCATTTCCCCTTCATCTTTCATACAAAGTTCATACTCCAGCCTAATATGTTATAGCAGCTACTGTTTAGATCTGAGTTGAAAAAAAAAGCAGGCTCTGGGTTTCTGTTACGAGCCAGAAAAGAGCCTGGGCGTAAGGGAATGAGGCAGTTTATGTGTTCTGTCTGTGTTTTACCTGTCTGCAGCTCCACAGCCCCTCAGCCAGCACAGAGCACTTGGGGATCTCCAGTGCAAGCTGCCAGAAATGTGTCCTGAGGAGAGAAAGGGTGGAAGCTTCCCTAGAAAAGTTCCTTTCCCTGACACTGCTCTCAAATGTGAAGGTACTGGGGAGCAGCTGCTCCCAAGGGAGCACCCAGAGACTGAGTGTTCCACTGATGGGTTTTTCTCTCTTTTTTTCCTTTTTTTGGGCAGGGGGAGAATCTCAGTGGAAATTCAGTAAGGTTTTTAAAACAACTGACAGAGCACTTTCTGTTCTGAGGCCCGGTGAAGGTTAGAACTGGCAGCAGAGCTGCTTGGCCACGGGGGGAGAGCATCCCTGTGCCCTCTGTGCAGTAAGAGCAAGCTGCGGCACAGCAGTGGAGCAGCCTAGAAAAGGTTTGATGGCTGGGGAACCCCGGGGGACCTTGTTTAGAGAAGGGTTCCAATCTTTGGGACCACCCATTTGGAACCAACACAGAATTAATTCCTCAAGGGGAGAAAATGGTGCTGTGTATGAAGGCAAAAACTCCCATCCCCTGCCCTCTCCCACTAACTGCATGGCCAGAGGAGGGTTCGGGGGGCAGCTCTCTGGTGTGGGCAGCTTTGTGGTGGGGAACAGCCACGACAGCAAAGGCCCAGCCTTGGGATGCATTTCCTGGGCTTATTCACCAGAGAAGGGACCTGCTCACAAAACTTGCAGAGAAGGCTCTCAAAGCAAGAGGCAAAGATGCATCAAGGTTTAGTAGATGCCCACCAAAGGTTAAACAGAACAGTCTGGAAAGAAGAACAAACTCCAAGACCTTGGCTGAAGAAGTGCAAATTCTGAACTCCTGGCTGTCCCTGCACGTGTTCAGTCCCACATGAGCACCTTAACACACCCAGGATTTGTGTGAATCTCGGACCTGAATTATGCAGGAGGTCAGCCTGGGCCACCCCTGGGGCTGCTCTGCCTTTGCTCAGTGGGTTTTTGAGAAGGGCCCCAATTGTGTTCATCCCAAAGGTAAGAACCCAGCTGTGATGTCCCCAGCCAGTGACAGAAGCACAAGGCAAACACAGCAGTCAGAGGCAGCACAGAGCCCTGGGCTGCACCTCTGGGCAGTGCACACAGGAAATGAAATGCAGCAGGAGCACCGAGGTGTTTGGGAAGGAAGGGCCCTTTCAGTCCTCCACACACCTTCCCTACCCCACACACATCCCCAGACCCTGACAGTGTGGAAAACACTGCAGGAGTGCCAAAAGGAGAGAAAAGTGCCTCTTCTCAGTTGGTTCAGCAGCAACCCCTGGTGACTGGGCACTGTGGAGCTGCTCCAAGCAGGGAACTGCTGTTAATTCCCAGTCCTTTCCCTGGGTGATTCCCCTGGAGTGCAGAGGGCACAGGTACAGAGCCAGTGTCAGTGGAAGCCACAGAAAGCTGTGGAGTCACAGTGAGTTTGGGAAATGTCAGTACAAGAGCTGGGCTACAACATTTTCATGGGACCTCAAAATCCCTGCAAAGTTTTCCCTTTGAAATCTTCCATGAGGTTAATGGCAAAAGCACTCAGCTACTGGGATTTGTCCTTCCAAATGGACTCAGCTCACAGAAAGGAGGGAGGAGATAACGAATTACAGCAGGCCTTCCAAAACAGCAATAAAACTGTGCCAAATGCATTTGTTTTCAGTTGAAGAAACATTTGTGGAGCACCATAGGTGACTATCAGGCATCTCCCACTCACGGCTACTTTTTGGCACCTCCCTTACAGCAGCCACATATTTCATGGCTCTGTGAGTCCAGGTCTCATGAATCAAAGGTTTCTCATAAATCAATGCCTTGCTGGAAAACACAAACTCATTAAACCTCAAATGATTTGTCTAAAACATTTCCCCTATGAACGAGCTCTTGTGGAAGTTCCCTTTCTTCCGTTCAGGTCAATCTTCCTTCCTCTCTGTTCAGCCCTGGGAGGTGCCTGATCTGCAGGGATGCTCCCCAGCCACAGGGGGCAGGTCCAACCTACAACTGGTATTCGGGATGTAATAAATGTATCATTGGGGTAAAAATTCGTGCAGAAAAATATAGAAATATATGTTTTATTAATGTTAGTATAAAGATATAAAAAGTGTAGTTTGTTTAAAAATTCCTTCCTGAGTCAGGCGGCTGCTGGAGTCACAACCTCTCATCAGCCCAAGACAAAGAGCAGAACCAGGACCATCAAGGGGGACAAAGAAGTTGGCCAGCTAAGATAATGATCGGTGACACATCGGGCTGAGAAGGCTCCTCTCCGGAACCCACCCGCAAATGCAATCAAAAATTGATAAGCTTGATACGCAGGTGAAAAGAGCCTTCCCTATCGCTATTCATTCAACATTGTATTTGGACTCTTTATTGGACTATGCTCCACACCTGTTTTGCCTCGGGACACGAAAAACCCTATAAGACCCCAAGCAGCAGTTCGCTCCGTGTGGATTTGGGAAATCTGTACCTTAGGTTACAGATCCCTGTCCACCCAGCGCTGAGCTGTCCGTCCTTATTGTAGTTTCTCTCTTTGTTAGTGATTGGGATTGTTTTTTTTTCTAATAAATTGTTTTTATATTAATCCGATTTGTGATTCCATTTATAACAGGGAGGAGAGATTTGGTTTAGATTTTAGGAAAGAATTGTTCCCTGGGAGGGTGGGCAGGCCCTGGCACAGGGTGCCCAGAGAAGCTGTGGCTGCCCCTGGATCCCTGGCAGTGCCCAAGGTCAGGTTGGATATTTGGGGCTTGGAGCAGCCTGGGACAGTGGGAGGTGTCCCTGCCATGGCAGGGATGGCACTGGCTGATCTTTAAGGTCCCTTTTCCAGCCCAAACCACGCTGGGATTCTGTGATTCTGTTTTTGCCCTCATCCCAAAGAGAACCTGTCGTGCCGGAGGCTGGAGAAACAGAGGTGTCCTGGTCACACTGGGGAGAGCAGGGGACTGAAAGGGACATCTGGGTCTGAGACCAGCTTGGTGCTGTTTCAGATGCTCATCTCCCTGTAGGTCAGTTTGTCCTGATGAAAATAAAGTTGAAAACAGGGAGAACATCAGGCAAATTGTCCTGCAGCCTGAACTGCACTGAAGATCTTTGCTCTTCCCATGCCACAAACATCCCAGGCATTGCCTGTGCCTGGGAGGGATGAGCACTCTGGCACAGCCTCCCAGGGAGCCGAGCTGAGCACTGAGAATTAACCCTGTCCTCACCCCAGAGACAGCGGATCTGTGATCTCATCCTGCCCCAGGCTCAGCACGGAACACAAACCCTGTGCTGATCAGAGAGCCCCAAACCCCTTGAGCACAGCACAGCTGGGGTTAAACCACTGCTCAGCTCCAACTCTTGCAAATGTTTTTGCCTTTTTTTTCCCCACCCCAAAGCAACTTCATAATAAATAAGGTCTTAAACTGAAATGACTCTTCAGAGGAAGGAGTTTCCACTGGGCACGTTGGGCACACAGGAACAGCATTTGCAGGCACTCCATGGCTCCCACCCCAGAGGTGTCAGCCACACGCCCAGCACCAAGGCAATTTCATATTTCTGTTTGAATATTCCTACAAGTGCCACTCCTGAGCTGATTTAACACCACGGCTGTGGTGTCTAACAGCTCTCCAGTGATTAATAACAGCCATTTGTTCAAAGCTAACAGCCCCAGTGTGACAGTAACAGATAAATTAGCAACATTAAAAATATGCTAAGGAAAACATTTATGTACTGGCTGAGTGTAGTGTGGGATGGCAACATGCATCAGTTGTGCCAATAACAAGCTATTAATGAGGAGGGCTGGATGTTTGAGCCATTTTTGCCCTGTTCTCCCATAATCATTCTGACATGGTTCCTATTTAGCCTGATGAGCTGGGCCAGTTCCTCTGGACACGAATGTTTTTATGTGCTCAGGCAGGAATATTGCAAGCAGATGGTGGGAGGAGTGAGAAGAAGGTGGAACATTGTTCCCTCTCAGCTCCCTTTGTCACAGAGCAGCCAACGTGCCAAGTAATATCTGGGCATAAATTACAGGGCTGTTTCCCAAATTACATCCCCAGCTTTGGCTGTCATGCAAAACATTTTAATAATGCCAATTAAAATTCCTCTGTTCAACAGGTCCCAGGATGCTCCTCCTGCCTTCCAGGAGGCACAGCAGCACGTTCCTGTCCCCAGGGGTGGCCAGCAGCCCTGGAGGGGAGCCCTGGGTCACAGCCCTTTCCCGGCCTGGAGAAAAGCTGCTGAACTGAGGCTTTGCTGGGAGCCTGGAGCTGACTCACATCCTCAGAGCAATCGGACACATCTCCACTTGTTCCACGTGGAAATGATCCCAGGGCATCACGGCACCCATCTTACAGAAAGCTGCCAAGCCAGCTGCAAATGCAGCCTTTTGTCCTGACCAAGCCCATCAGACTGTGCTGCTTTGTTCAGCTGCTGAGGTAAGAAGGTCCTTTTGCTGAAAACCCACACTGCAGTGCCAAGCCCAGTAGAAATCTGCCTGTTACCAGGATGGATTGGCTTTTATTCCTTTTGTTCCCACCACTGGTATTCAGGAGCAGGCCATGAGGCAGAACCATCAACAGCCTCATTGTACAAATGGTTCCCAGCAGGTGAGAGATGCTGGGGCCTGGTGCAAACAGAAATCACGGCAATATTCCTCAGTAAGTCTTGCAAGGCAAGCGGAAAACTTGAAATTTAGGACTAGGCAATGGGAAAACTTGAACACAGCCCAGCCCCTGCTGCCAGCTCTGCACAGACAGGCCCCAAGCACAGCTCCTGGAGGCTGAGGGGAACCTCCCCGGGATGTGCAGAGGGGCTGCCAGGCCAGGCACAGCCCAGCCTGGGGAAATGGGCTGTGGAACCCGTGATGACAGACACTTGAGCTTATTGTTTTACAGAGTTCAGCCTCCCCTCGACAGGGATGCTCAGCAGCTCCTTATCTCTCTTGTCAGGGGTAATGGACCGGTGTGATTAGAGCTGTTTCATTACCCCAAATTCGCTTCCAAGTTGTGTCTTGCTCTGAGGTGTTTGTTTAAACACTCCCATGTTCCATTTGGAAACGTTCTTTGAAAAAAAACCCAAATGCTTTTCAACCATAAGCTTCCCATTTTGCTGATAATTACTTCCTTAGTTAAAAAAAAAAAAAAAAAAAAAAAAAAAGACTACTTTAGGGGAAAATTTCCCACTCCCTTGTCCCTGGGATGGGGTGGGTTTTTGCACCCTCCCCATGTCTCTGGTGGTTTTTGCAAGGGGAGGGTTCAGGGTGGGCTGGGAGGAGCCCATCGTGTGGGACAGAGCCACCTGCTCCATCCCCATCCCCGGTGAGCTCACGGGACAGGCATCCCCTGGAGCATGACCTCACAGCTTAGCAGCTCCTTGGCTCGGCTGGTGGAAAATGTGAGCCTTTACCTCTGCTCCTGATTCGAAAAGTAGTCACAGCTCTGCCTTCCCCAGGAACCAAAACCCCCCTGAGGCCTTACCCAGGGAGCAGCGTGCTCTGGTGAGAGGGGAGACAAAGGTTTCCACCTGCCTTTGCTGGGATTTATGGGGGAACTCCTGCCCCCAGCCCTCATTGTCCCACCTGGTCTCAACAGAAGCTCCATCACCAGGACTTTGCAGCCTTGCCCTGCACAACACCTCGGGTGTGAGTGGTCGTCAGGGGCTGTTCCAAGGCTGTGACACATGGCCATGTCCCCAAACTCCCTCCTGAGTTCCCTGGAGTGACATCTGGGATGTGCTGCCCCACAGACCCCAGCCCTGGGGCAGGGAGTGGGGCACTACTTGCAGCCTTTTTGGACACTCCCTCATCCAAGCAGGAGAATACAAGGTGAAAGGCTCTAGTTTGAGTCAGGAAAAGGCCAGGAGATGTAATTCCCTGAGGAGAGAGGACAGGAGCCGTGACCCAAACACCAATGCCTGTGCTGTAGGGCAGAACAGCCCGGTGGGACAGTTCTTCTTCCCAATTACACCACTCCAAGTCTCTTGGAAACCAGTGGTTCTGGCCCTGGTTTCCACCTGGGGCTTCTGCTCAGACACAGCCCAGCACGCCCAGACTCTGCACAGTGCCCGGGTTTGCCCTCTCCCACCAGCTCTGTCTCCCCTCCCCAGCACTGGGCAGGGTGATTCAGCAGCTCTTTGTCATCCAGAGCTGCTCCCACATCCCACCCCAGCCCCGCCTCTTTGCCTGCAGCGCAAATGTGTCAAGGTTTTTTGGTTGAGAGCTCCCTCCTGGCAGTGCAGCCCTGCAGGAGCTGCCGGGAGCTCTGACACATCCCCCAAAACCTGTCAGGGATTAACTCGGGCACCCAGGGTGAGACCAGGCTGTTTGTTTGCCCTGGCAGAGCTGTGGGAAGTGCAGCTGTGATCAAAAGGGTTTGGAGGGGGTGCAGCAGCAGACACAGAACCCTCTCCAGACTGGGTGGACATGAGGAACGTGATGGAGCTTGGCAGCCTGGCTCTGCTTTGAAGGCGGGAGTTGTGGCTTGTTCCTAAACCAGCAGGGGCAGATGCAGCTCTGGATGCAGATAGTGCATAAATAACCCATTGCTGTTGCTGACCATGGATTTAGCTACCCAGTGTTGGGAAGGATCCCTGGAAGCCACCACAGTGCAAGTGAGACATGCTGGGGCTCAGGTGAGAATTTCACCTGGCTCTCACTGCCTGGTCCTGCCCTGCCTTTATTTTGTCTCTGGCCAGAGGCTGTGACCCACCATGCTGCTACTCAAAAGACAATTCCAGATTTCATTCATTCATTCAAGCCAAACACCAACCTGGCCAAGAAAGCATGGAGCAAAACAGATCAGACTGGGTTGGCTTTCACATTTCTTACAGGCAGCAAAAGCCTTAATAAACATCAACTGCAGGAGCTTTCTGACGTTGCTGGAGAAGTTTTCCAGGTTTCTGGTAGAGCAGAAGTTAACTGGAATCCAAGGCAAATGCTGGAGGAATGGAGAGGGCCATGGGGATCTGAGCCACAGCCAAGTGTGCACAAACCACCCAGAGACTCGTGGTGTGCAGGAAGGAGACGAAAGGGAATAACTAAAAAGGCTGGAAAACACACCCCAAGGAATTGCTTGGTGGCAATGGAGGACAATAAACCCCAAACTGTGCTCTTCAGACCCAAGTTAACTCTTCCCTGCAAAGGAGATGGAGACAAAATTCTCCTGCCTTCAGGGGCAGCCTGTCCTTGACCCAGAGCCTGCCAGCAGTGAGTTCCCTGTGAACAGCCCGTTTCAGCCCTTCTGGAAGCAGCTGAACCCAACCTCAGGCTCAAAGAACATCCCTGTGCATGATCTTGGTGTGGGGTTTAGGCCAGACAGCTCAGGCTGAAGCAACTGGCCAAAATACAAAGGACCCTTGAGGGCTTGCAGAGCTCAGGCACACACCTGGCCGAGAGCTGTGCCCCCAAAGCTGGGCTGGGGCTGCCTCTGTGCAGCATTCCCACTGCAGCATTCCCACTGCAACATTCCCACTGCAGCATTCCACTGCAGCATTCCACTGCAACATTCCTACTGCAGTATTCCCACTGCAGCATTCCCACTGCAGCATTCCACTGCAGCATTCCACTGCAGCATTCCCACTCTCCCTCCTGCTCCACACACAGGCTTTGGACACGGCTGAGCAGCGAGTGCCCAGGTATTTCCTGGAGCATTATTAGGCAGGAAATCTGCCTCTCTGAGCGCTGCTGCTCGTGTTGCAGACCTTTGCCCCCGTGGTGTGAAGGCTGCACATCCCCCCTTTGCAGCCCCAAGTGGGAGTGGCTGCGGGATGCTCATTCTGACTTCTCTCAGACCACGACTCATTTACAAGAGCCCAACTGTTGTCACATCTATTTTTCTTCCTCCTGCTTCCCTTGGCCTGGCAGGCTGGGCAGGGCTGGTATTCGGGCCCAGATGTGCCACGGGATGACGCAGGAGCATCAATATTTTCCTGTGGAATGGATGTGTTTCTGTGCCATCACCAGCTCATCCCAGTCCAGGGTGTTTAAGGGTTTGGGAATAAAGAAAAGCCCTGATGGGAACAAAGGAGGGAAGAAATTCTTGACTGCAGTGGTGAGGGCGAGATGATTTGGGTTTAACAGGGCTGATAACGATGCAGAAATGGAGCTGATGAAAGCTGGCTGCCCTGGCTGCACTGCTGATAAATCTCTGGGCTTTGCTGGGAACGGCTCGGGCAGCAAACCCGACTGAGGCACATTCCTTGCAGCTGGGTTGGAAAGGCATTGCTCCCACAGAGCTCTGCAGGGATGGGGCCTGATCCTGCCAAAAGGGTTCCTGTGCTGAGCTGGGAGCCTGTGACCACCCCACAGAGCCAGAGGTGGCAGCTGCAGTGAGAGGGAGAGAAGGTGAGAGGCTCGGGAACTTTGGAATTTAGGTAGCCCAGTAATCCCAAACTTTATAAAGAAGGTGATTCCTGTCACAGGACTGATGGAGTGGCCAGAATAAAGACAGAGGAAGGCAGCCCTGAGGAGCCCTCAGGGTCACAGTCACACCACACTGTGTCTATGGTGGCAGCAGTTTGGTCCAGCCACACCAGGCACAGCTCTGCTGGCCCTGTGGACACTCTGGCACTCGTCCTGCCCCAGAGAATTTATCATCAAGAGAGAATCACAGAATCATGGAATGGTTGGGCTGGAAGGGATCTTAAAGATGATTTCATTCAAACCTGAGACTGCTCAGAGGCATTCAAGGTTTTCCCTGTGCCTCAGTTTCCCCTGTGGAAGGTGAGGATAGCAATTCCCACTGGTTTCCAGCAGATCCCACTGAGCACTGTGGGATGGTCCTGTGTTTTTGTGGTTGGTGCAGTGCTGGCATGGGCTGGTGCAAACCGCAGGAAAGCAGCTTTGCTGTAATTATTGAAGCAAACCCCTGTGACCAAGGACAGCTTTGACAGAGCTGTACAAGGTGTGTGTCCTCTGGAGAAAGGAATTGATGTCCATGGAATTCAGTGCTGCTGGGGCTGCAAGGGAGCTCCCCTGATTCCCAACGTGGTCTCAAGGCCACAACTCCCCCACAGGAACTCAAAACACAAGATTTTAATCAACAATGTATTTTTTCTCTGCCACATCATTTTGCTTAAGTCCAGTTTAACCTTCTGGACCAAAGAAATGGCAATGAGAAAAGCAAAGGTTCCTCTTTGAATTAGTGGCTCATACCTGATTCACCAAAAAATGTGTTGAAATCCAGTAATTTTCATCATCAAACTGCAGGGAGGGAAGTGGGAAGAACTTGGGCATGCAGCCCCTCAAGCATTTTAACCCAAAACTTCATCTCACTTCCAGTGGAATAAAAGAAACTATTGACCACTAGACAGCTCCCCTTTATAATCAGTTCAAAACTGGGCTTTGAATATTCATTTGTTAGTTCTGCTCCCCACGGTGCTCTTGCTTGAGTGGAAATGCACAGAGAGGATTTCTGTGCTGGTTTGCAGAACCTTCCCAAGGCACCTTCTGAACCCTTCAAACAGGAGGAAGCATTGGATGGAAAATCCTCCTCCAGGCTGTTACCCCTCATCTCAGCCCAGGACTGACTAAGTGTAACCCATTCCTGGCCAAAGGGAAGGAAATCCCCCCGTGGCTCTGATTCCCAGCTGCTCATCCAAACACTCCTTTCCATGGGCCCAGGCTGGAACACAGACCCAGCAGTTTCTTTTTTGTGTGGCAAGAAAAAACCATCAATTTTTAACTCATGCAAATGAAGAACAACATCCTTGTATAAAATAGACAACCCATATTTCACCTGTAATTGTTTCTTTGCCACATTAATAAAAATATGGTGTGTATTATGGTTAATGAATATGTAAATGAGATATGATTAATAACTCATTTAGAGAGAAATGGGAAGATTCATTTACCTTCTGTAATTCCTATTTGGTGCCCAGGCTGAGAGGCTGCCCCTGGATCCCTGGACATGCCCAAAGGGTGACAGGAGGTGACTGAGCCAGCGCTGTCTGAGCTCCTGGGCTAACTGTGGTGTCCCCAGCTCAGGGACAGCAGGACAGGTCCCAGCAAGAGGGCAGAGGGGAGGCTCAGGATTTCAGCTCCAAACCTCCCACCTAGCCCCTGCAAGGAGCCTGTTCTGCCCTCCTTTGGCCCCAGTGCCAACAGGGACAGGAGTGTCCCCTGCTCTCCCCCCAGGGCTCCTGCCCCACAGCCATCCAAGGGTCCAACACAATCCCTGGGGATAAAGAACTGGAGATCCCTGGGGTTGTTCAGCCCAAGTGGGTTTGAGTGTCTGGGGGTTTATTCCATGCCCAGTATCGACATCCCCAAAGACTTTAGGCATGGTCTGGAGCTCAAGATGGGCAATATTCTTTCTGCTATTCTGTCGTTTTGACAGGAATTTTGTGTCAGGGACCCAGTTTTGTCCAAAGGACCCCCTTCAGGGGCGAGAGCTGGAAAGATGTTGGGCACAGGGCAGGAAGCACAGAAGGTAAATGCACAGAGGGGATGGGAACCTTCTCCTGGAGCATGACTGAAGGATCTTAGAGACACAGCAACACCAAGAGCTTGTGAGGACAGCCCTTCCCAGCAGCTCCATCCACAGGGATGAGCTTCAGGAGAAGTCAGCTGCCAGGAATCCCTGCTCCCATGCCTCTGGCCAAGGGAGCCAGCGCCACAAGCACAGGAGGAAAACAGGTTTTTGTCCATCCCCTTTCAAGGGGGATTCCCTTGGAGAGGCAGAAATTAATTCTGCTCAATGAGTGGAGCTCTGAGCTGCATCCTGGCTCAGCACAGTGCCCCAGTTCCTGGTCCATGAGTGCTATCCTTGCAGAGCTGCACCCCAACACACTCTGAGGGTTTCAACTGGGGGTTCCCCGGGGAATTCCTTGCACCCTGCAGGGTCACGGATCCAAGCAGACATCCCTGAATTCCTGGGTGAGCCCAGACAGGCAGAAACTCAGCGGCAGAGCTGGCTGTGCACTTCCCATCCAAATGGAAAATTGGCTGGAGACGTGTCATTGGAAATTACAATTTTTGCAGGAAAAAAAAAAAAACGAACAAAACTGTGATCAATCACTTGTTCCAATGTTCATTAAAAGCAAGAATTTTCCTCAAAGTAAATGTTGGTTACAGAAAAGCAGCTGTTTGTTTTGTTTTCTGTAACCAAAACCAGAAGGTTGCTCTTTAAAACCTTTTGAAAAGCAGCTGCTTAGGTCAGCAGAGCAAAAACAAAAGGAAACTGTCACAACGACTAAAATAAATGTTTTCCTCAGAACTTCCAAGAACATGAAGGGAAGACACGACTCGATTGTGGTGCTCTGGCTCTGCTGCAGATGCTGAGAGTTTGCTGCCTGCATCATCACAGCCCCATCCTGCCCAGGGGGCTCAGCGGGAGGGGAGGGCAGGGGAGGAGAGGAGAGGAGAGGAGAGGAGAGGAGAGGAGAGGACAGGACAGGACAGGACAGGACAGGACAGGACAGGACAGGACAGGACAGGACAGGACAGGACAGGACAGGATCAAGATGTCTCTGTGGTTCTTTGGTTATTTATTGATTTTTCAATTCGGACAAAGTGTCATTCAAAACGCAAACTCTTCCTCCTTAATGCTCCTTCACTGAATCAAGTTCCACAGCACTCAATTAACACATAAATAATTAAAACGTTTCCAATGAAATGTTCTGTCCATAAGAAGACCTCAATGTGTGAAGTGCAGGGCATTAATTCATACCCAGTTTTCTTAATGGACCTCGACCTTCGGCCCCGTGTCTGACACAATGAAGTGGGAATTGATCCACTGTTTTGCGTGGGCTGTCAGCTCATCCCAGCCCCGTGGAACACAGCCCCCCAGGGATCACTTGGCTCTGTGGGGACAGCAGCTGTGGGTGCTGTCAGCTTTGGGTTTGGGCTCCACTGCATGGGGCACCCCAAGACTCCAGCAGCACCAGGCTAAGCCTGGCACCACCATCCCTGCAGGCCTGGGCTTTTCTAACTCAGCTCCAGGGAACAGCTTTGGCATCCCTGTGCAGGGGAAACTCGCCATCAGCCTCCCAGTGCTTGGGCAGGAGTTTTGCCAGTGCCTCAGCCAGGGATCAGGCATGGGGTGCACCCAGAGCAGCCCCAGGTGCCAGGAGGGCTGGGGAGCAGCAGGAAGAGCTGCAGGGACAGCAGCAGGGACAGCAGCAGGGACCTCTCTGCTCCCCACCCCGTGCACTGGGGCCGTGGCCATCAGCACAGCCTGTCAGCACAGCTCCTGATCCCTGAGCCCCTGAAATCCCCACCCTGCAGGACACTGGGGCTGTGGTGTCCCGCTTTGTTCAGCCTCACTGCAGGGAGGCTGCAAAGGAAAAGATGCCAGTTTTATCACCCATCCCTCAAGGTTTGTCCTGTTAAAAATCAGATTTGGGCTTGGAACATGTCCGTGCTCCTGCACTTTGAGATGAGCTTTAATTAAGAGGTAAAATTATTAAAGCTGCAAGTTATTATAGCCCGAGGACCCCGGCCCAGTGATATGAAGCAGATGGTCCTGGGGCAAGCAAGAGCCCTTTAATAAAGAAGCGTTTGCAATTCATGAGCATTAATTATGTCCACTTCTCTCATTTTAAAATGTTCTGCTTGTCAGCCCTGGCATTGTGTGCAGAGCAAGCATGATGAATTAGGCAAACCCCTTCTGGTTCAACACATATTCTTTGTGTGGCGAAAATTAAAAGTATTATCTCCCAGAAGATGGAGTGATTAGAAAATTTAAGCACTTGGGGATCCCCACCCCTTCTCCCCACTGCCCCAGCTCCCCTGGTCAGGTTTGGGAGGGTACTGCTGGGATCCAGCCATCCCAGGGGGCAACAGGGGAAGCATCACTCCAGCCCTGGGATGCTGAATGGGGGCACTGGGGGTGCCCCAAAGAGCTGCTGAATGGGACCTTAGTGCCCCCAGGGCAGTCCTTACCAAGGCACAAGTGGCTGGTGACCCTGGCACAGCAGAAAATCCTGCAAATCCATGGGAAGATGCCAGTCTGGCTTATTATTGTCATTTGCTTCCTCTCCTCATGCCTTTTCCCTCTGAGCACTTGATGAATTCACTAAGAGCACTTACAACCACCAATAATTCCTCCTACCACCCTCAGCAAGGAGCAATTCCTTTTGCTGCTCTGATTCACAGCTCCAAGGTCTCTCCTTGTACAAATTTCCTGGTACAAATCCAGGTTTGCCATGCAGGGCAGCCTCACACCACACCTGCTGTTTTGGGATAACCCTGTGTGACCTGGGAGTGAGGCTCACCTGCCCTGCCCTCATCCCCTCACCCACTGCACACCTGGGCTGAGGATTTCACACCCTTTACTTTCAACAGAGATTTATTGGCTTTCCTTCTGCCCCAGATTAAACCCCACTATGGCACTGCTGGATTTCTCCAGGCATCAGTCAGAGAAGTCCAGGACTGGATGAGATCTGTGCAAGGTCCCCACAGTTTCCAGCAAGGGCTGAGCACCAGGTTGTGGCAGGACACGAATCTACTCTGCAAATGAGCCAGTTTATCCCAAAAACCCATCCCACGGGCTGTGCTGGCCAGGCTGAGCTGCTCGGTGCTGAAGTGACTCCTCAGCCACAAAGTTGCTGCTTTAAAGTAAAAATGCTCTTGCCTGGGAATCCTTACAAGGAATAAGCAAAAACAAATGCCCGGCTTTGGTTTCATCCATCCAGCCCAGGGGAGGAAGAGGAGGAGGAGGACGCTCTGGGTGCTTGTTCAGGGCAGGGTTGGCTCGGCCTCTGCCAGCGGTGTCCCCATCAGGGCTGCCAGAGACACGGCCAGCCCGGGATGTTCAGCTCCACTCCCGGCTCTCGGCACGGGAGCTGCCGGTGCTGCGGGGACCTACCGCCCCCTCCTGCACATTCCCGGGGATGGGGATTCGCTCTCCGCCCCTCAGCTCCGGGGAGAGGGTTCGTCTTGCTTCACGATTTAATTTGGCCGTGATTTATTTATAGCCATGTCATAAAACATGCAGCCCCTTCTGAAGGCTGTGTGCACATGAATGCTTGCAGGGACCGAAATTGCTGCCCCGTGCACCCCAGGACAGCCCCGAGGTGACACTGTCGGGCTGCCTGGGGAGCATCCACCACAGACCAGACATTCAGTCAGTGTTACCAGCGAATTTCATGCTCCTATTCCCATCCCTTCCCTGGCCAAGCCCTCCTGGTCCCCCCCGGCCAGGGGAGCACAGCTGGTGCCACCAGCTGAGCTCAGAGCGCTTTGGACACTGCTGCCACCGCATGAAGATGTTTCAGCACAGTGACAGCTGTCCCAGGGGGTCCCCAAGGTTGCCTCTGAGACCCTTCAAGAGGAGGAGCACAGACCCTGCTGTGGGTTAGTGAACCCCAAGTGGTGCTGGTGGCTCAGGGGGATCCACGCAGGCCTTCGGGACAGGGGAGGGAAGTGGAAATCTTTTCTTGCACGGGCGTGGTGTGATTTGAATATGCAAATATTCATGGACTTCTCTTGAGCCTGCCCAACCTGCAAGGCCACCACGTGTGGCTTTCCCAGCCCGACAGGGCCAGAGGACCCTCAAATCCCCCTCACACCCCAAATCCCCACCAGGACCTGCCCTGCCCCAATAAACCCCAGCACAGCTCAGCCCCACTCCTGCCAAAGACAGCCCCTGCAGTGCTGGGTGGGGCACACCAAGGGAGGGGAGAGCCTTTAGGAACCCCCCCTGAGGGGCTGTCACAGCCCTGGAACACTGGAAAATCCCCCCATGAGGAGCTGCCCACCTTACAGGGCTGTCACAGCCCTGGGACACTGGAAAATCCCCCCCTGGGTCTGTCACAGCCCTGGGACACTGGGAGCCCACCCTGCAGGGCTGCCAGGGTCCGGCTCAGGAGCCTCCTGTCCCTCCTGCCCCTGGGCTGAGCCCGGCTCAGGAGCAGCCGCAGCTCCCCCAGCATGGCCGGGGCTCCAGGGCAGGGCTGGGGTGCCCCTGGGCTCAGGGGGGCTCTCAGGGGGACTCTCATTAAGGGGGAATAAGAGAGAAGAAGTGGCAGAATCAGACACTGAGCACAAGGAAGGGGAGGTGGAAGGTAATTCATTATCGCAGCCAGTTAAAGGCTCCCCATCCCCTCGGAGCGGGGAGTCCTGCCCTGCACAGAGCAGATGGGATCCCCCCAGCCACCCCCAGGTGCTTCACGGTCAATTAGAGGCGAGGGGAGCAAGGGACAGGGGTTAAAGATGACGCCAAGGGCCAGGCCAGGGACACAGTGGGGGTTCCTCTGCTCATGGATCTCATAGACACTAATTTGGTTTAATTCACTTCAAAGGCTTTCCTGGGGGCTGTGGCGCACGCCAGGCTGGGATCTATTCCTCTCAAGAGGGGTTTGAAAGGGGGCAGGGGCCTTTCTCTTGAAAGCAGCCCAGGGACAGAGCTTTGGGGTTTGATTCTCTTTTTTTAAAAAAATTTTTTACAAGGGCTGCCTCCAAAGGCAGATAAGAGAGAGCCCTGGGAAATGAAAGCTGAAAAAGTGGATATGAAAGGAGACATGACAGACAAAGGCTGTAATGAAGCAGTTAAAGGACTTTAAAATAAAGCCTCTCCCCACCCAGTGCCTGCAGAGCAGCAATAAAACCATCCTGAAAAGTGCCAGCCACAGATTCCCCCAGGAAAGCTCACCCCTGGGGAAAGGTAAATATGTTGAATTATCCCCTAGGAAGCAAATAAACCAGGGACAACACGGAGCTGTTATCCTTTCATCAGCCTGGGGGAAGTGGCTTGTTTATGCCGGGAGTTTAGGGAGGCTGGAGAGGCAGAGGCAGCCTTGGCTGTGGGGTGAGAGCAGAGGATGGATCCCAGAGGGTGTCCATGACCTCCTCCCTCCTGGGCTGTGGGTGAGCTCGGGAGCTCTGCTGGCTCCTGGACCAGCTCTGGGCAGCTCTGGGGCAGCCCCAGCTCCCCTGGGCCATCCCCGGGGCAGATCCCGCGAGGCTGAGGGGATACCGGCTGCCCTGAGCAGCCGCTGTACGGCACGGCCCTGCCCCTCCTGGCTGTCTGCAGCACCCTGTCCGGCCTCGGGACAGGGACACCAGCGCTGTCACAGCCTGGGGACACTGTCACACTCTGAGAGCTCTGCAGGTGCGGTCTCACCTGAGCACAGGGCACAGGGAAGCTCTTCGCCCGGGCTTGGCTGCTGCAGCCTGCGCTGGGGCCGAGCCGTGTCCTGCCTGTGTCCCAAATCCCGAGTCCTACCCTTATCCCACATCCCTTCTCCTGCCGGTATCCCGTATCCCACATCCCGGGTCTCTCGGGGCAGGGCGTGGCCCCGCCGCTCCTGGAGCCCTCCCAGTGCCGGTCCCTGTCCCGGTGCCGGTCTCGGTCGGCGGGCCGGGGCCGCCCACGCCCGGCCGGGAGCGGGGCTGGAGCCGCAGCTGTGCCCGGGCACACACGGGTTTAATTCCCACCGTAATTTTTCAATTTACAAGGCAGTAAATGAAAGAGGGCTATGAGATTTGCTCAGCGCATTCTCCAAGAGTATTTACTCCTGAGAACGCTGCAAAAGCCATTTGAACGATTGCTTTTATGACACAACACACATTAAAGAAACTTCCCTAGTATTTTTTTTCACCCCTCTGCCATTTCGTGCCGTGCTGCTGCTGTTGAATTCAGCTCGCTGTTTTATGGGCTGTTCGGATTTTAATTGGGCTGTAGCCCCAGGGAGCGCTGAAATTTGGAGACTCATTTAGCTCTGAGAGTGCTCACAGCTGATCAGGCAGAAAGGCTGGGTCCTGCTTTAATACCTTTAATGCCTTGTGTCCCCTTGGGAGCTGGGGGAGCCGTGTGAGGATGAAGCTGCAGCCTGGCTGCTGTGCAGTCTGACATCCCGTGTGCAGAGGGGGTCCTGGGCAGGTTCAGAGTGCTGTGCCCAGCGGGTCCAGTGAGGGCAGACTGAGCTCTGGGATGTTTAGGAAAGGATTTTTCCCTAGCAGGGGAGTGGTGGGAACTCTCCACACCTGTAGGTTTTCAAGGCTTGGTGAAACAAAGCCCAGCCCAGCCTAGAGCTGGAGGCAGACCCAAGCAGCAGATGGGAATAAAGACCTCTGGAGCATCTTGTGGTTTTGTTATAAACTTTAACTCTTTAACACTTTAACTCAGCCATTCCTAGAGGCCAGTAAGTGATGCCTTTGGAGGGAAGCCAGCTCTCCATGCTGCTGAACAGGGCCTGGGAGCCGCAGCCCACCTCCCACCACCTGAACCACAAGGGACAGCAGCCAGGCTGGGAGAGTTGGAGGTGCTCACCTAGAGAAGGGAAGGCTCTGGGGAGAGTTCAGAGCCCCCTCCAGGGCCTAAAGGGGTTCTAGGAGAGCTGGAGAGGGACTGGGGACAAGGGATGGAGGGACAGGACACAGGGAATGGTTCCCACTGCCAGAGGGCAGGGTTAGATGGGATATTGGGCAGGAATTGTTCCCTGGGAGGGTGGGCAGGTTCTGGCACAGGGTGCCCAGAGAGCAGCTGTGGTTGCCCCTGGATCCCTGGCAGTGTCCAAGGCCGGGTTGGACACTGAGCTTGGAGCAGCCTGGGACAGTGGGAAGTGTCCCTGCCACGGCAGGGGTGGAACAAGATGAGCTGCGAGGCGTGTCCAACCCAAACCACTCTGGGAGAACAGAGCTCTGCCAGGGGCTGCTGGCAGCCCGGGGCCGTCCGTCCCCGCTGTCACCTCCCTGCCCGTGTCCCCTCCTCGCTGTCCCCTCTCTGGCCGTGTCCCCTCTCTGCCCGCGTCCCCTCCCCGCTGTCCCCAGACCCGGCGGGGCTCGGGGACCCCGCGGCCGCCGCTCCGTCCGCAGCCACCGGAGGGCGCCCGAGCTCCACGCCCGGCCGGGACCGACCGGGAACCGGCTGGGAAACAACGGGGAAATAGCGGGGAAACAAGAGGAGAAATAACAGGCAATTAATGGGGAAATAACAGGAGCAATGGGCAGAGAAGGCACTGGAGTGCCCCGGTGCAGGGTGTCACCCAGCAGCCCCCGTCCCCACCCAGCTGTGCCGTGTTTGGAGCCCCCGTGGAGAGCCAGCGAAACAGGGTTTGACATCATCCAATGCACCCGAGTCAGCCCAGGCAAGAGAGTTCCATGGAATTAGGGAGTATGCTGAGCTGGAAAGGATCCACAGGGATCAGCCACTGCAGTCTTGGCCCTGCAGACACCCGGGGAGCCTGCTCAGTGCCCACCACCCCTGGGGGAAGAACCTTCCCCTGGTACCCAGCCCGTTCTCCTCTGCCATAGCTCCAGGCCTGTTTGAGGGACAGCACGTCAGCTCTGCTGCAAATCAGTGGCTGTTTCCCTTCAGACCTTTTCCAGAAGGTTTTCAGCCTTTCACCTTTCAAAGATTTTCTTCTTTGAAAATCTTGTAGCTACACACACTTCCAAAACTGTCTCCTCGACACAAAGCAGCCCTGCAGGCTTGAGGTGCTGCCCTGAATCAATGCCACTCTCTTGTTCACACTGGGAATGGCCAAAGAGCAGAGGCAAAACTGAAGTGCTCAGCCTTTTTCTGCCTTCTGAGATGTAGATCCAAAGGGAGGAAGGATATCTTTAATTTCCCCACAGGAGGGAAAAACCCACTTGTGACCCTACCTGCTCCTTGGCAGGGAATGATTTGTCCCCTCTGCCAGGTGCCAAACCCAGCAGGACCCAGGGTGACTTCACAGGTGTCCCAGAGCTGCAGCTCACAGAGGTTCCAGTGCTGCTCCAGCAAGTGGAATCCTCTCCTGGGCTTGGAGTTCAGCAAAATGAGCACACAGGAAAACAAATACACTGGGAGGGTGGTGGGGCCCTGGCACAGGGTGTTCACAACAGCTGTGGCTGCCCCTGGATCCCTGGCAGTGTCCATGTTGGGCACTGGGGCTTGGAGCAGCCTGGGACAGTGGAAGGTGTCCCTGCCATGGCAGGGGTGGCACTGTGTGGGCTTTGAAGTCCCTTGCAACACAAATCACTCTGTGAGTCCATGATTCCATGGCATGGCTGTGCAAGCAGGCTGGTGGAGCAGTCCACCTCCAACCCCCCCCCCACCCCCGCCCCAAGCCCCAAAAAGCAGAAGCACCCGAGTTATTCTGACTTTTATTTCATTGCTTCTTAGTCCACACAGTCGGTATAAAATCAGAAAAGCAAAGCAAGGAAAAAAAAAGTAGAACCCCAAAAAACCCCAAAATTAACCAAAAAAAGCAACAGTGTCTGGAGTCCTCAGAGGCAGCCTGGGGCCTGTGCTGGTGCCTGTTCCATTCATGGCCAGACTCGTTGCTGACAGGCAGAGGACTCACATCTTGCTCTGGTGCCAGAGCCCCATGGGTTCCAGCCAGAGCTGCTTCTGTTCCTCTGCACCACGGAAGGGAAAAAGGAATCTTGGTTATAAATGCTTTATTAAAAATAATAGTAAGAGCAAATCTAAGTACAAAAGCAGTTATAGCTCATTTATGTTACACAGAATTATTTCTCATTTCTAGCTTGGTTGTTTACCTCAAGGTCGTTAACTGAATTTCCAGTGACTAAGGTTAAATGGCTTAGCAGGATAAGGAATGGTAAATAGATAGCACCATTTCATACATCTGGGATTGGATTTCAGGGACAGGCTGGGCTGCCTGCTCTCTCAGGGCAGTTTAGCTCCACGGCAAGGACAGAACACATTCCAGGCTGGGAGCAGCCATTCCCAGGGTTCGGCACAGCCCCACAGGGAGGGCGGTCCGGGCTGGGCTGCAGCTCGACCTAAGTGATTTAAAAGCCCAAATTCCCAGCGGGTGTGGTGGCAAGGCAATGGGACTTAGGCACATAAGTCAATTAGGCACTTGGGGCAATCAAAGCCTTTGCTCCAAAATCCTCCAAACCTTTTGGGAGCGTCTCCCGTCAGACCTGGACGTGCTCTTGGGATCACAGCATGTGGGAGGAGCAGGGCCCAGCCCTCCGGCTGCAGAACCACGCCAGCCTAAAACCAGAGCTGGGGGTTCTGATGGGCCAACACGGGCTGGGACAGGGCAGGAGAGTTCAGCTCAGAGAGGGTTTTGCATGAGAGAGAAATCACTGCGCTCTTGTTACACTGTTAGGAGTGAGAGTTCCTTAGGCACTTGCTTTAGGCTTTAAAACAGCACATGGTCAACGGAAGCAAACGAGACTATGTACATATATGTAAAAAGTGTTATAAATAGGTTTTTTAAACCATAGATACTATATACATCTTCAATTAACAAGGAACCCTTTGAGTGTTTCCTCTGGGGGTCGGTTTGGTTTGGTTTGGGTGGGAGGGTTTATTCCTTTTTTTTTTTTTTTTTTTTGGTTTTCTGGTTAATTTTCTTTTCCGTTTTCTCGTCTATTCTCCCCCGCCTCCGTCTCCCATGGGGATGCCGGGAATGCCGGTGCCAGGCCAGGCCACGTCCCGCGGTGTCACTCGCGCTTCCGCAGGATGACGTAGACGATGCCGCTGGCCAGGGCCAGGGGGAAGGCCAGCCACGCCAGGATGTAGGCGAAGCCGTAGGAGGTGTTTTCCGAGGCTTGGTGCCAGTCCGTGTGCCTCACTGTGAAGATGGCAGCGCCGCTCATCACACACAGCCCTGCGGGGAGAGCACGGGGGATGTGTCAGTGACACCCGCTGGGAGGGCAGAGTCACACGGGACAACGCCCAACATCAGCACGGGGACTGGCGCTGCTACTGCCCCCTGGGATCCTGCCCCTGGAAAACTGGGAGGGAATGCTGCGGGCTCTGGCCTGGCTGCAGGTGAGCAGGGACATCTCTGCCACGCTCAGCAAACAAAGCCAGAGGCTCTGGAGCATCACCTGGGCTAACACATCCCTGCAGCTGCTGCCCCAGACCAGCCCCGCTCCCCTATGCCCTGCTTAAACCCTGCCCGGAGCCACCTCCCTGCAGCACTGCAGGAACTCAGGCATGGAGCTGGGCTTTCAAAGCAAGGGGTTTCTGTAAAACCTCTCCAGGTGATAAAAACCACAAACCCAACTGAGCCTCAGGATGCTCTGGCTGTGATTCTCCATCCTTCACAGCTGCACCAGAAGCTCAGCTGCAAACCCCATTTCCAGTGAATGCTGCTCCTTGGAAGCCCTGTTCCTTGAAAAAACTCTGTTCCTTGAAAAAGTTCTGCTCCTTGGAAAAACTCTGCACCTTGGAAACCCCCGTCCCCACAAACCCTGTTCTTGAAACCCCAGCTCCCTGCAAACCCTTCCATGCCCATCTCTTCCCTCTTCCATGGCCCCCTTGACCATCCAGGACCCGTGCAGGTCCCAGGGGTGTCCAGCCAGGCCCAGCCCCGGTGGGCAGTGTTTTTTTTTAAGCTTTGTTGCAAACCCCACCATCAGGGGTGGGCACTGCCCGGAGCTCACACAAAGCCACCTCTATTCCTACCCCAAACAAGCCTTTTGAGTCAATCCCAGTGGTTCTATTATCCAGCCATAGGGCTGTTGTTGGAGCTGAGTTCCAAATCCCCGCCCGGAGCTCAAGACCACCTACATTTGAGCACGGTGATATTTGAGCTGTAATTCCACTGGACACTGCTTCTTTTGTTTGGGGAAAGTGCACAAGTGGGAATTCGCTTCATGAAGGCGCTGCTGGAGCAGTTTCCATTCTCCAAGCACGGGAGCCAACTCCCACTGCCCAGCCCATGCACAGAGAGCACAGCCATTGTCTGGGGACAGGGGACAGGCGTGTGGCCACCCCTCACCTCCAGACAGGCAGATACAGTGGCCATTGTCTTCAGCAGGGTTTGGCCAGGCCGAGGCCATGGCTACGACTGAGCCTTGGGGCATCTGCCCTGCTCAGGCTGGGAACAGCAGGCAGGCCCAGCTGCAGCCAGCTGCCTGCACTGCTGCAGGAAATAATGCACCATCCCTGCAGAGCCTGCCTTCAGGAGCATGCTCCAGCCTTGCTTGGGTAGCTCAGGAGGGCAAACGCTTCCTGACATTTGTTCCCAGGGTTTGTTGGTGCTGGAGCAGCCCCAGCCCTGCAGAGGAACCAGGCTGGGGCTGTGCAAGCCCCATGGCAGCTCTCCAAGGTAGGTGTTTGCAAACAGCCAACAGCCATGGGATGTGGGCAGGCACAGCCCTGAAGGCTGAGCCCACCTTCTGCAGCCACAAGGCAGCAGCTCCGGGCTCAGAGGGGTGGGAGAGAAGAGATAAAAGTGATGATGGGAAGGATGCAACAGTTGGGTCAGACCCCGAGAGGCCCAAATCAACATCTCTGCCATGCTGAGCTACGAGGAGCTACCCATGGATCTGCTGGAGCCACCAAGGATGGAGGGGAGCATTTGAGGGCCTTTTGATGCCCTTGATCTCATCAGGACAAACCCAGCCAGGCTTTGGGGGTGATCCCAAGCTGTGTGAAGGTGCTGGGGATGATCCTGCCTGGCTGCTGCACCACACACTAAAGTGGCCTCACACTTCTCCTCTTGCCCTTCCCTCTCCTCCCCGGTGTCCCTAAGCTGAAGCTGCAGTGGGTGCCAGCCCTGCCCTCCTCCCTGGCTCTCAGGGCAGCAGTGCCCAGCTCTGCCACCCAGTGCTGCTGCCCTGGCTCCCCACAAGCAGCAAGGAGACCAGAACAGGCTCAGCTCCTGTGACCAAAGCTGTCCCCAGCTCCAGGTGGGATCTGCTGCCAGTGCTGGCACAGCCATGCCCTGTTTCCTACAACCTGACATTTGGGGTCACAAAGATCACAGCTGACCTGAGCCTCCTCCTCCAGCCCTGGCCAGGGGGAACAGCCAGGATGGCCACCAGTGTCCACCTCTGCAGGTCCACCTGAATCCAGAGCTCTGCCTACAGGTCCCCTGGCCATAGGGAATCCTGATGGGATGAGGACACACTTTTTCTGTCCCACATACTGGCTGAGCATGGCATTAACCCACAGCTCAAGGAGACTGTAGGTGTGACCCTGCACCCCCTCAGGACACTCAGCACAGCATGGACAGCAGGGCTGTGGTACCATTTCTTCCTCCTCTGACAATGAGGGCTCACCAGCAATCACTCAGGACAGAGAAGCCTTCTGCTCCCAGGTCTATTAGAGAAGCTCTCAGGCAGGTAATTGCATTATTAATGCCCATTTCCCCTCCTTGGCTCCATGGCTCTAAGGGGTTTCCATCCATCTTTTTCCAGAGATGGTGAACCGGTCTGAACTCCACCTGCACTGTGGCCAAGCAGATCCACTCATCATGGATTTCATGCCAATAAAGGTTAGCTCTGGATTTCTCCATGATTTGGGAAGGCCAGTTGCTTAGAGGATGCCCAGAAACTTTGTCTAAACTCAGTGAATGAGTTTTTCCACTGATAAAAGAGCAGGATCTTGGGTGGCTTCTAGTTTAACATCCAAGGCTCTAGGAAAGGATCAGTCTCCTTCCCAGCCACTCTGTCCTCATGCAGCCAGGACCTCAATTCACAATTACATGTTTTAGCCTGAACTCTTTTAAATCCTCTGCACTGGTTTCATACATGGAAACATAAACAGAGTCAGTAGCTTTATGGCATCAGTACTTGGGGAACGGCAGGTGTGGCTCCTTTCCAGCACTGAGTTCTCAAAAGAGTTAAAAACAGCAGCTGACAGCCCAAGTCAGAGCCCACCCTGCAGCTCCAGGCTCTGTGCTCATGGGGAAAGCACCAGGCCTCCTCAGGGCAAGTTTATAAATAATCACCGAGCCCTCTTTTGCCAAAACAGGATCGTCACAACTTGCCCACCCCACCAGCAGCCATGGAAGCCTCAGCCAGCCTGGTGAAGGGTCCCAGAGCCAGCACAGCCACCCTGGGCACCCAACATCCCACCCTGAGCCCTGGGGAAGAGGCAGAGCTCTCATTTCAGAATCTCTGCGATCTAGTGTCCCCAGC